>OZ022508.1:63328527-63535696 GCA_963989385.1 Ctena decussata | reverse complement strand
ATGGTCGTCCTAAGACTGGACGGAGCAAAGGTATAGATTTTTTTATAGTAAATTGGAAAAATGATGGGCTATAAGGACTGTCCATAGGTATTTTGTGAAATTTGACTTTTGAAACTATTGATCCCACCCAATTGGGATTGTGGGAGATACAAGCAAATATGCATAGGCTTCCACATGCTGCGAGGATTTACCACAGGTGAGGACCTGCTGAATCTATAAGATCTAACTCATCAATGAAACTAGCTAGACTTCATGGATGCAGTGCATCCAGGAAGTCTAGCTAGCATCATTGATCAGTAGTACTTACCTATGCATTTTAAAAGTCAGTACAATTGTATATATAAAACTACTTTATGATACCTTTTTGGCAATTATGACTCCTATGACAGAGGCGAGTATCATCTGTAATAACGCAATAAGATGCAATATGATATAATTAAAACAAACCTCTTGAAACCACTCTGCAGTAGGTGAGAGTTCTCTGTCTGTCAACTCTTTGTCACATAGAAGGCTGACAAGTTCTGGAAACACAGCATCAAACAGTTCCAGTTCTGTCATAGACCGTGCCTTTTTGGCTGTAACTTCTGAACTGTAACCATTTTGCCTGAAGATAAAAGTATACAGGGCTCTAGATAAGAGGGAGTATTTGGTGATAATTACCTCTTTTAAGATTGGAGGGATATCCTCTATATATCTGTCTTAATTTATCAATATTTACATGTAAGATGAATCTTTACACTTTCAGGGATAGCAACTCCGACACTTTTATTTTTGTCTCCCTTCATTAAAAGGATCAACAATTTGCTTTCCTTTAATGATACAAAACCTTCCCTTGAATAATACCGTATTTGACCTAATTACCACACATGCCCTAATATGCACACACTGTGGGCATTTCTGAGAGAGATGATTGCAAGCGCACACATTTATACTGATTCATTGATTTGTTTGCTAGTTTCAAAAGCTGAATAGATTACAGAATCTTATTATTTTTATTTGCAAAGTTTCTTCATCCGTCTGTGACTGTATCTGATGCTTTTACCATTAAATTCTGCTTGTTATTATACTTAATCATTCTTTCATATGTGCACTCACTATGAGGATAGTTTACTTCATGTTTCTGCTGCCATTTTTAAAAAGTTAAGCTCACAGTGCGCAAATCAGGTTGAATACTGTATGATTTATGAGAGGTGTACTCCAGTAATTTGGGTTCATTTACCACTTCAGCAGATAGTTTGGTAGCTAGCTTCTGGTAAATACAGACACTTCATGTGAAGCAGGTTCTGTACATCTAAACAAATTTAACATCCAAATTTAAAGATAGAATTTCTCTGCCCAGAGGTGGATGGGGAGGGGTTGGGGTCTGGTTCTCCGCTCACAGAATAGGTCGCTATTTGTGCAGGTGTGAAGATTTATTCAACAATCAGGAAATACGATTTTCCAAATATGATAATTTTATAATACAGATGAAAATTGCTGTGATGACTAGGCTGTGTAAGTCTGTAGATGGGTACTGAGTCTACACACTCAGCATGCACCAGGTCAGCCTTCCACTCTCCACTCTCTGATGGAACAGGACTGAAACCTGTAACTTATAATTGTGGTTTGTCTGGATCGACATCTGGGGCCCATTGTTCAAAACTAATGATATTGTTAATGTTTCCTTAAAATTTCATACGTTAATATCTCAAACATGCCATTTTTTTTGTTAAAAAAAATGTAAGAATCTATTGCACTGCAAAAGCTTCTCACATATTTTTAACAAAAAATATTAGCATATTTGGCTTAAAAGTCGAAAAACATTTAACAAGTTGACCTCTTAACAAGCTTGTTAGGCTAAGAATGCTTTGACCAACTGGGTCCTGGATGTAGCTCAGATAATGAGATCTTTTTATAGGGCTAATTGAAGCTTTAACATAGTCAGATATTCATTATCATTTATATCTGGTACCATGCAGAACACTCGGAATAATTCTTCCAAATTAAGAAGTGGGAATGTGAGACAGAAGGACAAAGCTGAAGTTAATTGTCTTTATCCCGCTAAGCACACAAGGTTTAATTAGCATTAAATCAATGTTGATTTAATGTCATGACCTTGAATCAATGTTGATTCACTGTTGATTCACTTGCTGTGTGCCTGCTGGGACCGTAATTGTGATTTTTTTTCATGTCGCTATATCTATATATCTTCCATTACGTCTTAATCCCCAAGGGAGAACACAGACAGTGTACTTGTTTACACTCCGGTATTGCAAGATGAAAGCAGTATATAGCCATGTAGCTATAGTAGGGATCTTTAACCTGCACAAGGGATGACTCTCCCTGCACAGGGGGGCCTCCAGTTAACGTCCCTATTCCAAGGATGGCACACTTGTTAACATCATCCCTGCAAATGATGCTAGAAAAACGCGTTCGGACATAGGAAGACTGGCTAATCCTTCACGTAAGAGAGCACGAAAATGACTTCAAACTGGTTGAACTATAAGAACACATCCCCCCTAAGATGGAATTGCGGAAGCGGAACTTTACCCCTAGAGCGGAGTTGCGGAAGCGAAACTTCGCAAACACACTACCCCTAGAGCGGCGTTACGGAAGGTGAACTTTGCAAACACATTGCCCTTTTAGAAGAGTTGCGGAGGCGGAACTTTGTAAACACATTAACCTTAGAGTGGAATTGCGGAACTTCACAAACACATTACCCCTAGAGCGGAGTTGTGGAAGCGGAACTTCCTGCAGACATACCCTTATGAGTGGAGTTGCGGAAGCGGAACTTCATGAAGACATTCCCTTCTGAGCAGAGTTGCAGAAGCGGAACTTCCTGCAGACATACCCTTATGAGTGGAGTTGCGGGAAGCGGAACTTCATGAAGACATTCCCTTGGCGTTGCTGAAGCAGAACTTTGTGAAGACACTCCCTTCTGAGCTGAGTTGCTGAAGCGGAACTTCAAGAAGACATTTCCTTCTGATCTGAGTTGCTGAATCAGAAATTCTTGAAGATGGTCCCTTCTGAGCAGAATTGCGGAAGTGGAACTTTGTGAAGACAGTTCCTTCTGAGCTGAGTTGCGGAAGCTCAACTTCGTGAAGACACTCACTTCTGAGCGGAGTTGCGGAAGCGGAACTTCATGAAGACAGTCCCTCCTAAGCGGAGTTGCGGAAGCGGAACTTTGTGAAGACATTCCCTTCTGAGCAGAGTTAAGGAAGCGGAACTTTGATAAGACAGTCTCTCCTGAGCAGAGTTGCGGAAGCGGAACTTTGTGTAGACAGTCCCTTCCGAGCGGAGTTGCGGAAGTGGAACTTCGTGAAGACAGTCAATTCCAAGCGGACTTGCTAAATCGGAACTTCATGAAGACAGTCCCTTTTGAGCGGAGTTGCGGAAGCGGAACTTAGTGAAGACATTCTCTTCTGAGTGGAGTTGCGGAAGGGAACTTCTTGAAGACAGTCCCTTCTGAGCAGAGTTGCGGAAGCGGAACTTCGTGAAGGCAGTCCCTTCTTAGCGGAATGCGGAAGCGGAACTTCGTGAAGACACTCCCTTCTGAGCAGAGTTGCAAAAGGGGAACTTTGTGAAGACAGTCCTTTCTGAGCGGCATTGCGGAAGCGGAACTTCATGAAAACAGTCCCTTCTGAGCGGAGTTGCGGAAGCGGAACTTCTCGAAGACAGTCCCTTCTGAGCGGCATTGAGGAAGCGGAACTTCGTGAAGACAGTCCCTTCTGAGCGGAGTTGTGGAAGCGGAACTTCAAGAAGACAGTCCCTTCTGAGTGGAGTAGCGGAAGCGGAACTTCGTGAAGACACTCCCTTCTGAGCGGCGTTGTGGAGGCAGAACTTCGTGAAGACAGTCCCTTATGAGCGGAGTTGCGGAAGCGGAACTTCGTGAAAACAATCCCTTCTGAGCAAGTTGCGGAAGCCGAACTTCGTGAAGACAGTCCCTTCTGAGCGAAGTTGCGGAAGCGGAACTACATGAAGCGGGCAACTGCCTAGATAGCTTTGTCACAGGGGCCTGCGGCCCTGATCTATAAGGGGCCCTTCAGGCCCCCTCTGGCTCCGCATTAGTGTAGAATTTCCATCAGTACTTTTTCAAGTTACCTGTCTTAGCCAGAGCAGTTTGCCACTACAACACCAGCTTTGTCAATAACGGATTAAAGCAAAAAAAAAATCCTCCATTGCGCTACCGCAAAGATGGCTACACCAACGGGCAACCACCTAGATAGCTTTGTCACAGGGGCCTGCAGCCCTGATCTATCAGGGGCCCTTCCGGCCTCCTCTGGCTCCGCATTAGTGTAGAATTATCATCAGTACTTTTTTAAGTTACCTGTCTTAGCCTGAGCAGTTTGCCATTCTCCATTGCGCTTCCACAAAGATGGGCAACCGCTTAGATAGCTTTGTCACAGGGGCTTGTGGCCCTGGTCTGTCATGGGCCCTTTGGGTTCCCTCTGGCTCCACATTAGTTTAGAATTATCATCAGTACTTTTTTCAAATTACTTAGGCTGAGCAGTTTGCCATCAAAAAGCGATAATGTGTTTGCGAAGTTCCACTTCCGCAACTCCGCTCAAAGGGTTATATCTTCGCGAAGTTCCGCATCCGCAACTCCGCTCAAGGGGTAATGTGTTCGCGAAGTTCCGCATCCGCAACTCCGCTCAAGGGGTAATATGTTCGCGAAGTTCCGCTTCCGCAACTCCGCTCAAGGGGTCATGTGTTCGCAAAGTTCCGCTTCCACAACTCCGCTCAAGGGGTAATGTGTTTGCGATGTTCCGCTTCCACAACTCCGCTCAAGGGGTAATGTGTTTGCGATGTTCCGCTTCCGCAACTCCGCTCCAGAGATAATGTGTTCGTGAAATTCTGCTTCCGCAACCCCGCTCAAGGGGTAATGTGTTCAAAAAGTTCCGCTTCCGCAACTCCGCTCAAGAAATAATGTGTTCACAAAGTTCACAAAGTTCCGCTTCCGCAACTCCGCTCAAGGGGTAATGTGTTCGCGAAGTTACGCTTCCGCAACTCCGCCGTTCTGCTTCGGCAACTCCGCTCAAGGGGTAACGTATTCGCGAAGTTCTGCTTCCGCAACTCCGCTCAAGGGGTAATGTGTTCACGAAGTTCCGCTTCCACAACTCCGCTCAAGCGGTAATGTGTTCGCGAAGTTCCGCTTCCGCAACTCTGCTCAAGGGTTAATGTGTTCACGAAGTTCCACTTCCACAGCTCCGCTCAAGAGATAACGTGTTTGCGAAGTTCCGCTTCAGCAACTCCTCTCAAGTTCTCCAAGTTCCGCAACTCGCTCTGGGACTATCTGTGCCTGAAGTTCAGCTTCAGCAATTCCCCTGTAGGTGAAATGTCTTTCCCAAGTTCCGCTTCCGCAATTCCGCTCTTAGGAAATGTTACCTGTCAACATAACCCCACCACCCACCCATTACCTTAGTATGTTTTTCGTGCTCTCTTACAAGATACAAGTTCTTTATTACGAATTTTCGGCCCTCACAGGAGCACACATAGTGGTACAGAATGAGCAACCAAACAAATCAAGGAAAGAATTCCAAATGACAGAATGTGAGCAAAATAAAAAGATACAAATAAATAGAACATATCTCCTAACAGATGATACAAGTACCATATACTTGATACAATTAGGATAAACACATACTAGCCCTATAGTAGCCCTAAAGTAGTCACAGTGATATGATATATTAACTACGTTAACAATTCCGCAAGATGAAGATCATTCACTGCCTAGACAAGTCAGTGCAGTGGTACCATCATAGAGACCCATAGCAGGTAGACTGGTGCATGCCCCATTTATGTAGTGCCCACCAAACACAAAGAAAAGAAGCAATCCAGGGCATACTGTACCCCCTAGAGTCATCCCACCCAATGTGTCGAGTGCACACCATCTCAAAATAGTAGCCCGCAGCCACCGATAGACTGACACCAAGTTGTTCACAGTTTCTGTTTACAACTCGGCGCCAAACCACCGAGCACCCTGCCAGCCTTCATAATTCCACAAGTACCCATCACAGCCCCATCCGAAGATGAGGCTGCCATGCATACCACTTCTATATTGGCACCCATCAGAACCACCATAGCTATGGAATCAATGAAGGATGAACCGGAAGACTTCGCCCCAGGCAGGGATCGAATCCACGACCTCTGGCGCCAGAGTCAGGTGCACCACTATTACCATTGAGTCACCATGCTTCTAAGGGAATCCAGTCACCTACTCCTGATTCTTGATATATATATTTAA
This sequence comes from Ctena decussata, assembly GCA_963989385.1. NCBI lineage: Eukaryota > Metazoa > Mollusca > Bivalvia > Lucinida > Lucinidae > Ctena > Ctena decussata. The sequence goes on along the minus strand of OZ022508.1, from coordinate 63,529,473 downwards.
TAGTTGACTGAATTTATGAAACTGAAGTTCATGTTATGATTCAAATCAAATCAAATCAAATCAATTTTATTGGTATAAAGTCCAGTCAAAGGACTGTCACCAGTCACATGTATACAATAACACAAAATACAATTACACTTGCAAACAGACCCTTATACAAATATGTTATCAAGTTCTTAACCTATAATCATCAAATAACCTATAGCCATCAAATCAATCATTTAAGCTGGAAAGGATGTTCATAAGATATGAGAAGGGCAAACCTGCAGAGCATCCTACACCACTGTGCAGTATGAACCGCAACTTTGCCCTTCTACCATCCACAGGAGCAGCTTGTTTAACTTCTTGTCTGCTTCTGACTGTAATAAATATGATTGTCAGATCGACCTAGATACTATAATTTGCATGATTCTGGCAAACTGAAAATGAAAGTACCCCGCCCACTTTAAAACAAATTCAAAGACTTATAGTCTCATCATTTTCTAACAGTTTAAATGTAAAAATATACGTACTTTTTTACATTTGTTTCAACAGAAGACATCATTTTAAACAAGAACTTTACAGCAATATCTTCTTTTAACGATTGATCTACGTGGAACTCTTCAAGTTAAAAGTGACTTTCGATCTAACTTCGAGCATGACAAAAAATGTACACATGTTCAGATGTTAGCAGGTTCTCGTTCGGTAAATAGACTTGCATGAAGGCATAGTGCAAAAATAGTGATGAACTGGAAACCAGCCTATTACTTAGCGCTGGGTTCCCAAATTGTATGTGTACCTATATATACCACAACACTGTTACTATTTTTAGAGTACAGGTGCTAAATATAGGGCTACCAATGTGTACATAGTTCACAGATGCCCCCGCCGGAAGCATTATTTTTAGATAGACTCTCTTCACAGCTGCTTCCCTTTTAGCACACCGAATCAATGTAGAGTGCCCGCTGTTTATATAAATCTCCACAATCACCACATTTAACAACTTATTTGTATTCTGAAGTACATTCGTGAATTTCTTATGAATATGGAGGTATGGTGATTATTGAGATACACAGCCGTAATCTACATATCACAGCCAGACATACAAATTTAAAACAAGTCGGATGGAGAGTGAGAGTTGAAACAACCATAATGTTTTCAGGATTATATAGGGACACATACTCTTCTAATATCAAATGGAAAACCCGTAATAATATGCATATCTGCACATCAAAGTAAACTATTCTATCAAGATTCAACAAAATTTGATGAAAATAAAGGAGTTACACTGAAACTTCTGCAAGGGGCATAACTCTGTAAAATGAGCAAATGTACAATTCCTTATATGCTCATCTTCACATCATAGAATATCTAAAGCCCCGGATCCAGGGGATGGGCTTTTGGGCTGCAGCCCCGCCATTTGGCCTCTGTGTTATGTATAATATGTAGGCCTCCAGATAAAAAGAAGTACCTGATGACAGTTTGAGAAAAAATATCCAATGTGGTTAGATCAAAATATTAAAAATATATGTTGCGATATCTCATTAGAATCGCCTCGGGGAGGCGATTCTAATGAGAAGTCACAACATATATTTCAAGGATTTTTTTAATATGAATTCTCTTGAAATTGAACCATCAATATGTCATATTTTCAAGCCCCCTTCCCCCCACACATACATACATTTCGGCACCTCCCAGCCCCACCAGTTATCCAGAGCCCCACAAGTACATGATGATCTGGATCCGGGCCTGATCTAATCATGTTTCAAAGAATGTGAAAACTGATGGGAGGTTTCTTCAGACTCCAGAATAACTCTGTGAAAATGGGTCCAATCCAAAACCAGTAATATATTATATTCATTTAACATCTCAAGGAGACATACATCCTACCATGTTTGAGTGGAATCAGATGAAAAGTGTCTAAGAAGTTCAACTGTTTTTTATTTTTTATTTTTCAGATTCAAAAAAATACATTAGAGTCCAGTTCATAGCGGGCATAGTAACATGAGTATCCAAGTATAATAGAAAGACAAAATATTTGAAGAGAAACAAAGGAGTTGTACTGACAAGGTTTCTTTAGACCTGGCCCCCGAGGTTATAACTAGACAATCACTAAAGGTGATGAATGCCCCCACCATATGCCTCACTAGATGAGTATTGTGTTAAGACATATTTGTGTGAAATTATATCAAAATCTGTCGATAAATAAAGGTGCTAGAGGGATGACAAAGTTTTTTCTAAATATAGCAACTGTGACCTTGACCTTGGATCCACAACCCTGAAAGGTGAACTCATCCAAGATATTGTCATACTTAATATTTGTGTGAAGTTATTTTAAAATCAGTTAACAAATAAAGGCACTATAGGTCGGTCGCGCTATAGTGGCAATGTTTTGTTTATATTTTTAATGTCAACAGTACCTGTACTATCATTACGGTGCAGTTCAAGTAACTTCTTGATCTATGGTCATAATGGCACATTACGGTTAACTGGCAGTTCTAATTTATCTAAATGACACTATTTGAAACCTTAAAGACAGGAACTGTCTCTAGTTTAAGAATATCATTGATAACAAAACTAATATTAACAAAATTATTCAAATTTATTCTTTCATTCCCGTGAGTTGGATAAGCTGAACTCTGCTATATAGCCAATCAGTCACCAAATCAAAATAAACACAAAATAATAACATTGCCAACTTATCGCGGCCGGACTGTAGAACCATGACAAACTTTTACATGCACCTATAATAGCATCTGAGACCTTGACCTTGGACCAACAATGCTGAAATGTGAATTTGTCCCAGATATTGTCATGCTAAATATTTGTGTTAAGTTATGTCAAAATCATTCCAGAGGGATGACAACATCTTTTCTAAAAAAAAAAAGCAAATGTGACCTTGACCTTGACCCTAAAATTCTAGATTGCGAACTTGTCCAAGATACATATTGTCACACTAAACATTTGGGTGAAGTTACATCAAAATCTGTCAATGCATAAAGGGGCTAAAGGGATGATAAAGTTTTTCTAAAACTAGCAACTGTGACCTTGACCTTGGACCTGCGGTGCTGAAATGGTAATCTATTCAAGATATTGTCATACTTAACATTTGTGTGAAGTTATATTAAAATCGATCCACAAATAAAAGTGCTAGAGTGATGCCCAAGTTTTTCTGAAAATAGCAACTGTGACCTTGACCTTAATCCTACCTACCTGAAACGCAAACTTCTTCGAGGTACTGTCATACCCAATATGGCTGTGATGTAATATCAAAATTGGTTAATAAATGAGGCCACTACAGCGATGACAACAGGTAAGCTTATTATAAGCCATGGAAATATGGTCAAAATATGTATGACATTCAAGGGACATACAATAAAGACCTGAATCAAAGTTCTGTTTGCCTTATGCACATGTTCAATGCATGTCTGAACTGTGTTGCAAGTTTCAAATCCCTTCATCAAATACTATTGAGGAGCTGCAGAGACAAGAACAGTAGTACTAAGTGTTGAATATGGTCAAAATATGTATGTCATTTAAGGGGATATAATTCTGCCATAATGACCTGGATCAAAGTTCTGTTTCCTTTATGCATATGTTCGGTGTATGTCTGAACTGTGTTGCAAGTTTCAGCTCCCTGCATTGAATACTGTAGAAGTTGCAGAGACAAAAACGGTACTACAAGTGTGAAATAAGGTCAAAATATGTATGTTATTCAAGGGGACATAATTCTGCAATAAAGACCTAAATCAAAGTTCTGTTTTCTTTATGCACATGTTCAATGCATGTTTGAACTGTGTTGCAAGTTTCAAATCCCTGCATCAAATACTGTAGGAGGAGTTGCAGAGACAAGAACAGTACTACAAAGTGTGATGTACGGACGGACATGCACATACGGACAAGGGCAAAACTATATGCCCCTCCCAACTTTGTGGCGCCGGCATAAAAATTTTTTATGCTCAGCTCAGCTGAGTATACTGTAGGAGGAGTTGCAGAGACAAGAACAGTACTACAAAGTGTGATGTACGGACGGACATGCACGTACGGACAAGGGCAAAACTATATGCCCCTCCCCACTTTGTGGCGCCGGCATAAAAAATTTTTATGCTCAGCTCAGCTGAGTATACTGTAGGAGGAGTTGCAGAGACAAGAACAGTACTACAAAGTGTGACGGACAGACGTATGCACGTACAGACAAGGGCAAAACGATATGCCCCTCCCCACTTCGTGGCGCGGGCATAAAAAAATTTTATGCTCAGCTCAGCTGAGTATGAAATTTTTTCTGCTCATAAATGTTAAAATGACTGTTGGCATTTTAACATTTATGAGCAGACAAAATAGACTTCTTCGCTTAACTGAGCCTGAAAAAGGCTGAATTTCTTGGTATTTTTATATTTATGAACATTTTAAATTTCATGCTGAGAGCATGAAATTTTTTTATTAACCTCGCGGCCAGATTTGATGGTGGCATAATTTGTCTCCCTCTGCTAACAGAGCAGGGGATATTGATAATCATTTAGGGGACAACTTACTGTATTCAAAACTGTCATTTGGGGAGGTAAATTGTCAGTTTTATGATTGGAAATTACGTTTTATGTATGCTGGCTGGGAATTAGACAAACTCATGAGCAAGAGAGACAACACTTGATTGCTAAATCAAGGAGTTATCTGCTGTTGGTAGAATTTCATGTCCCAGCTATAACTCATATGTCCTCTGTACAAGTTTCATAAAACTTCATAGACGCATTCATCTCATTAACAAATGGATTCATCTCCCTGGTGCTTTGGACAGGTCCATTTCCAATGTTAAGGGTTCAGGTTTATTTTTACTAACAAATCTTTACAAAATTTGTGGTGTCTGATCTAGGGCTACACTGTTTGCCAATATCCCTTTTATGGATCTCCAGACATGAATGGGTTAACTCTTCAAGCACCAAAAAGCAGACGACAAAATTAATGTCAGCAAAAATTTCAAAATATGTTTCATCCAAGCTGTATCATATTGAAAATAAAAAAATTACCATGAGAGGAGATGGCAAATCCCCCGACTGAAGACCCCCATGGGCCTTAGTAAAAAGGGTGAACTTCAAAACACATATTAGTAATATATTGTCGTTCTTTTATGCTTCTGATTGACATTAACTGTTAACAGATGGATGATCCTGACTGCTAAAAAGAGGTAATATCTCAAACAGCCACCATATACACAAATGTATAGCATACGATACATTCAACTTTCAAAATGTGTGAATAACTTCTAAAGTACAATCCCTACAAACCTAATTTTGAGCTCTCTAGTAAGTGAATTTGGACAAAGAATCCAAATCTGGAAAAAAAAAATTGGGGGGGGGGGAGGGGGGGGGGGGTTCGGGCACGGGAATGTGGAGGGGTCAGAGAGAGTTTGGAACACTGATAAGATATCACAGCATGATCATCAATGTTCTAAAAGGTACACGGTTATTCAAATTCTGGAGCTGGCCAGGATTATACAGACAGCAGCTCAAACTACCAAAGGGAAATAACTCACAAAGTATAAAAGCAAGAGTTGTCATTCATGTATGAGACAATTTGTCATGACCTGTTCTGCATATCTGTGAAGTATCATGAAAATATTTCAAAAGGTATTCAAGCTATGGAGCGGACACCTAAAATCATCAAAGGGAAATAACTCCAAAAGTAAGAAAGCAAGAGTTGTCATTCTTGTTCTCGACACATCGTCATGACCTGTTCTACATATCTGTGAAGTATCATGAAAATATTCCAAAAGGTATTCAAGTTATAGAGTGGACACGAAATCACACCTAAAACCACCAAGGGGAAATAACTCAAAAAGTAAGAAAGCAAGAGTTGTCATTCTTGTTCGCGACACACCGTCATGACCTGTTCTACATATCTGTGAAGTATCATGAGAATATTCTAAAGGGTATTCAAGTTATAGAGCGGACATGAATCTGCCACAAAATCACACCTTAAACTATCAAGGGGAAATAACTCAAAAAGTAAGAAAGCAAGAGTTGTCATTCTTGTTCGCGACACATCGTCAAGACCTGTTCTACATTTCTGTGAAGTAGCATGAAAATATTCCAAAAGGTATACAAGTTACAGAGCGGACACGAATCTGCCAAAAATCAACAAAGGGGAGATAATTCAAAAAGTACAATAGCAAGAGTTACCATTCTTGTACGCGACACATCGCATGACCTGTTCTACATAACTGTGAAGTATCATGAAAATATTCCAAAGGGTATTCAAGATATAGAGGGGACAAGAAAATGTTTACGGACGGAAGCCAGGCTCATCGCTGTATCCCCTGAACCTTTCAGTCGGGGGATAAAAACTAGAGGGCAAACAGTGTAGATCTAGATGAGGCGGCTCATTATGAGCCCCCTCATTAGGATCTAGGCTGTTTGCAAATTATGCTATTTTCGTCACTGGTGCTTAAAGTGTTAAGGCAAAATGTCTGAGTTACCAGTCCTTGCCAGAATTTGCTTTCATGGACCTTGTGAAAATTTTCATCAAACTCTAAAGATGCAATCACTTTAACAAGATGATAGCTCATATGTAAGAAAGGCAGCTCAACTTCCACCGGTCTTTTTTGTTTGGTTCCAGTTCCTGAACTTTAGGGCCACTTTAGGCCAGTTTTCATAATACATGTATTCATAAACTTTGCTGCCACTCTATACAAAGATTTTTTTTTAACAAACAAAACATTTTTTGGCTGGACTTGTAAGTTTTGGAGAATTTTTTTTATCATTTTAATGCAAATTTCACCATTTTTGGTAGTCTGGGCACTTAAATAATGTCTTTTTTTCCCTGAGGTGAGCTAAAAAGGATGCCATATGAATTTAAGCTTTATATCAATTTAAACTCCATTGTCTAGGACAGGGAAAAACAAACACAATAGTTGGAATTTGTATCATTTTTTATATTTATTTATTTTTTCTCTTTTTTTTTTTTGTTCATCAGCAAGTCAAAATAAAGCAGCACATGTACATGTATTTACAAACACACACAAATTAAGGGAAATTAGCATTACCCTATATTTTTCTGCCATTTTTTCAAAGGTTTATAATTTTTGTGATTTCATTTTTGCTAAACCACATTTTGGAAGGGCTGTGTTACCCAGGAAAGGCTTTCCTGTGAAATGTAGCCCTACGAAAATGTGTTTTACTCTTAATAGGAAAGCATCCTCTCTTATGGGAGCATATTTTTCCCTTAATAGTTGTTTGCCATTTAAAAAGTGACGCAAGATATGGAACAGGTAAAGTTGCTTCCCCTGAGTGTGTACCCATCCACCTGTTCAACTTTTAAAGTGATCCTTCATATGTTACAACATAAGAGCCGCAACACGACAAAACCAACAAAGTCGCATGTGTCCCCAGCAAATACTCAGATCAGCCTAGCATGGAAGTAGCTCAGACCCTAAGCTACCCTTTAAGTACACATCAAAGACTCTGATTAGACTGGGGGGATGCCGAGGCTGATCTGAGTCTTTGCTGGGAGCAAGTGCCACTTTGTTGGTTTTGTTGTGTTGCGGCTCATAAGGATAGACACTTTAAAGTGTGTCCATACAGTGGAGACTCTGATGAGCCTTCCCAGCTGGTCTTGATCAGAAATCTGTTTGCTTCAATAATCAAGACAAAAATCTAGATCTGGACCCAGTTGTTCAAAGCATCATTTGCCTAACAAGCTCATTAAGAGGTTAACTCTTTAAGTGTTTTACAACTTTATTACCAAAGAAAAACTGATATTTTTTTGATGAAAAAATGTGAGCTGCCGCAATGCAAAAGCTTCTAACATTTTTTCAACAAAAAAATATCAGTGTATTTGAGATTTTTAAGTTTGAAATTTTGACATGTTAACAATGCCGTTAGTTTTGAACAACTGGGCCCAGAGGGATTGTCTGACGTTGATTGTGCAACAATTTTTTCTTATTCATCATCAAAAACATTGTGTCGTAACACCTCAGCTGCCTTGATGAGGTCATATCAAATGTAAAGATATCATGAGCAATCAAAAAGGCTGAATGAAAAACTTTGATGTAAAAAATGAAGAATGGACAGACAGATGAATAGACAGAATGAAAAAAAAACATAACATATATCCACAGACATACTCTGTATTATAAGATATAAATACATTTTACTTCAGTCACAGTAACATCTCAAGAATTACAGTAAATGTAATTGTACAGTAATTGTAATTGTACAGTAAGAATAACAGTAAGTTTTGTAAATAGCAAGAAAACATTACAAGCTCTGCCACTTTAGTTGGATGGTCAAGATGAGAACTATTGCCCCTTTGAAATCTATACAAAAATGATGAATGGATGAATGACTTGAAATTTTATGTCCTTTTTAACAGTATTTCAGTCATATCAGGATGATGGGAGGGTGACAATGAAAAGCTGTGAGAACTGAAACCCTGTTTACGGTATGAAAGATTTCCGTCTCAAGTGGGTCTTGGACCCTCGGCTGCTAGATCAGCAGGTCAGTGTTTAACCTACCAAGCTACCAGAGTTCCTTCAAGGTCAGTCAAACCTGTCTTAAGTGAACACTCTATTAAGGGATCTGAAGCAGTCACCTTTTTAGGATCCCTTCCGCCATAATACAGTGAAAATGAACCTGTATTAAGGGGTCACCTGTCTGAAGCAGCCAAATTTTTGTGTTCTGATCAAGTGACCTCTTAAGACAGGTTTGACAGTGTATGAGCCACAACACAACAAAACCAACAAAGTGGCATGTGCACCCAGCAAAGACTCAGATCAGCCTGGGCAGCCGCCCAGTCTGATCAGTCTTAGCTGTGTGCTTAAAAGGTAGCTAAGAGTGCAAACTAGCTCCAAATGGACAGCCAAGACTGATTAGACTAGGCAGATGCCCAGGCTGATCTGAGTGTTTGCTATAGGTACATGCTAATTTGTTGGTTTTGTTGTGTCCCTGCTCATATATGCCACAATAACAATCAATGCCAGCCTCTGCATAAGTACAGTCTTAGAGAGATGTACAGGTACACCACTAAGATTTACTCAGAGCTCCAGATAAGAAGGGTTAATAGGGATAATTCAGGCAGGGATCAAGCTAGAGATCAGAATGAGGGAGAAGTTTTTCTGATTTTAGGGAGAAGTTTCTGTCCATTTCACTGCTTTGCCTATATATTCTATACATTTAAACTTCTCCTTCAGCTCAGAACAGGGAGAAGTTTGATCCTGCAAGGAGACTATTTCTCCCTAGTCTCCCTGTAGCTTGATCCCTGAATTCAGGGACAATTTTCCTTATTTTTCTATAAAAACATACACTGCTAAAAATATTTAAAGGAACACCTGATATTTTTCCATAGACGACAGTGCAACGCATCCCCACTTTGAGGTTATATACTTTCGATCGATAAAGACACGGAATTTCCATTTATTTTGCCATATTTCAAAGAGGGGCGAGGTTACTGACTGCACAATTTTCGATCCGATATTTGTCCTGCCCTTATCCATGCACAGGTTTAAGTAAAACTGGAATTTTGCTAAAAATTTGCAAATTTTCAGAACAGGTAAAAAGCGTAAAAATTTCAACCAAAATTAAAAGAACCATTTTGTCTATGAAAATGAATGTCTTTCAAGATGAACCTTAATGAGAAGATCCCTTTGAACTGAAGTTTATCAGATTTTATAGACTTCAACAAAATTACTCATTTTCAGAAAATAAGAAAATTGCAAAACTTGTACCATGGAAATGAGCAGGGCATCTGTTGTGTTTAAATTTTGATCGTCTTAAACTTCGATTCTTCTTAAAAGTGCTGCAAAAAGATAGAAATTCTTGCTCACTGACGGTCAAATTTATGGGCTGTTAAACTGGGCACATGTTGTAGTAACATCTATGGTAAAATACTTGCTGTTCCTTTAAATATTTTGAGCAGTGTATGTTGTGACCCCTCATTAGTACCGTCTCAGACGAATCCAATGAGAGGTTACAACATTGTTTTCATTTGAGAGATAAGAAAAATTATCTTTTAATTATCCCTGTTATTCCTTCTTATCTGGAGCTCAGATTACTATGTAATTGTTTCAAAGGCCGACAACTTCTATGATATCCTGTTCGTTTCTTAAGATGTGAACGCCTTAAAAAATGGGGTCTACTCTTTAAGAGAGGAGTCTCCGAGCAATTTTTTTCTTTAGAAGCTGGCCCTCATTGAGAAGAAAACCAAAAATGAAAGTAGCAGAATTTCTTCCCCCAAGAGTGAATCCATTCACCATAAGGCCTCAAAATTTAGTTCTGATTATTATCAGCTAAATAACAGGCTTGTCTGTGGTACGCAACACAATGTCTTTTCTTATGAATGCTCATATCACAAAAGTTCTATTGGATGTGGATAAATAAGTTCTGACTCTTTATCATACTTCTTATTTTGCCAAAATTAGCATATAGTGCACTTTAGTGTTATTAATTTACTAAAACTCTGCTTCCAGAAGTCCTATTTTAAAAGCGCAAATTTAAGGTGTTACAAAATATTTTCAAAGATGTTTTGTTTTGATGGTTATTTGAGCCACATCATGTGACTTCCAACAGTGTGACATGCAAAGGCTCTGATCCGCACCACACAAATGCAGTCTGATCAGAGCCTTTGCTTGTCACAACAGCCATCTATGAAGGTGACCCAAGCAATAGAGCCAACAGTGAGGCCTCTATGGAGTATGGACGCGGTGCAAAATTGATAAGGATGATCTGAATATTACCACAAAACTGCCACATTGTTACAATATATTTTCAGAGATGTTTTCGTTTGATGGTTATTTGAGCCAAATTTTGTGATTTCCAACGTGGCATGGCCGCATGGGTGACAAGCTAAGGCTCTGATCAGACTGCACATAAGTGCAGTCTGATCAGAGCCTTTGCTTGTCACATTAGCCATCTATGAAAGTGACCCAAGACATACAGCCAACAGTGAGACCTCTACTGACCAGTTGTAAATGATAAGGATGATTTGAATATCACATGACAGAACTGCCACATTGTTGGAAATCACATGATGTCGCTCATTTATAACACAAAACTCTTGCTCAATCAGTTTCTATTAATATCACATGACAAATTGCCAGATTGTTGGAAGTCACATGAGGCGGCTCTTTTTTAACACAAACTCTTGCTCAATCTGTTTTTATTAATGGCTGTGTGAAATAGTTAAAATGAACTGAGCTAAGTTTGCTACTAACAAATTGTTGTTGACTACCGGTAGATAATATAAAACACAGAAAGTGCTGGCTTTTCTATTTTTTTGTATCTTCTAACAGTTGACAGGACACTATCAAGTACCAAGAACACTTTCACATGAAATTAAAGAGGCTTATTAGAGTATGTGCACTTAATACCGTGAATATGAAAACCAAGTAATTTCTTTAACTGGCCGTCTGGTAAAGTGAGAAATTTCATTTTACTTGCCCTAGGACAAGTATTCAAAGTGTCATCAGTGGAAGTGTCTGAGGATAATTCTGCGATATTTTTCATATTTTCTCATGAAAACATATGAAACATATGTTGCGGGTTCCTGTTACAATCGCCTCTTCAAAGCAATTTTAATAGGTGGCCACAACATATGTTTATTTCAAAACTTTGTGACATTTAGTCAAAAACTAACATAAACTCTTCCTCTTTTCATTATCTAGTATTCTTTCCTTATTTGTTGTATGCTTTATTTCTGGGCAAGTGTTCACACAAGTTAATTTTGTCTATTTACAGGTCTATGGATAAGTAGAAAATTTTGATATTTCCATTATATTCAGGAATGTTTGGTAAACCTTTTAGCAGACCAGCAAACAGAGCAGACCCTAATCAGACTGATCCTTAAGAGTAGTCTGATGCAGAGCTACACAAATTATTCTGGTTTTTTTTTTGTACAAATGCTTAGGACAAACACCCTATGGCAATCACAAGATCTCGAATGAAATTATCTTGATATTGTGGAATCATATTATCATCATGATGATGTAATGGCACAAACAAATTGTTTTCTACAAAGTATCATCAGCCATATTTCAGCCGTGACACGAGAAAACCCAAAACAAGGCATGAGTGCCCAGCAAAGTCTTACTTCAGCCTGGGCATCTGCCCAGTCTGATCAGAATCTCTACTGTGCGCATGTAGGGTAGCTAAGGGTCTAAGCTACCTCCATGCTGACAGTGAAGGCTCTAATCAGCCTGGGCATCTGCCCAGGCTGATCTGAGTCTTCACTGGTGCACATGCCACATTGCTGGTTTTGCCGTGTCATGGCTCATTTGAGCCGACAGATTTCTTTTCAGTTTCCACAGGCAACACACCAGTAGTAAAGTTTTTTTAAAGTTAATTAGCCTTTCTCCAAGGGAGCATAGTTGAGAAGCTTTTCAATCAAATCTACATGAGCCAGAAGCATTCTTCTGCAGCAGTATCTCTTCAGTCCAAGGGCATCCAAAGCATCTCTGTAACAAAGAGCAAAGAAATGAATACAGTCAAGTGATGTCTACTGAGGTAATGTGTTTGATGTTCCTTAAACATGATAAATCATAATATTTACACTCGTCGACAATATCCTATTCCCTAGATAAATCTATACTGGGATGACATGTTCATACATCCATGAACAACACTCGTTCACGCGACGTTATACGTAAAGCGATGTCAAGGATAATTCAAGTAGCTGATTTGCTGACATACCATTTGATATACGCAGGGCCTGACAAATCCATTGTCCGGCTGCCCGGGAAAAGTGAAAAGTTTTACTGGGCAAGTAAAATTTTTTCTTACTTGCCCAGAAAAGTGTATTAATTATATAGGGAAAACCCATTTATTTCAGCTTTTTCAGGCAGAAGCTGTCTATCGGACAAGTAGATCAAAATTTGATTTGTCAGGTTCTGTTGTGGTTCTCTGTTGCCTGTTTTTGGTGTCAGAGTTTATGTGATGTTTTACCTTATGTATGTTCTTATTTTTTTTGGTTCGGTTTGGGTTGCTGAGTGGCCACCTTTTGGGAACAAGCTGCTCACTTGGTTGGCCATATGTTCTCTGTATCTTGATTATTTGTAATCTTAGTTGTTTCCAACTATGGTTTGAGGGCTGGATTTGGATTTTGATTGTTTCAGTTCCTGGTCTTTGCATACTTTTTACCTGTATACGTCATGTCATAGTGCCGGCCGGTGTTAATAACTGTCATGACCAAACACATTGGTTTATAACAGTTATTAACACAACAAAGATGTACCTCCTTATCTTTTATTAGGTAGATATGACACTGTTGTTTGACCCCTTGAAACTTAATATTCTTCATCCTTTCCTTGGCTTTAAATTAGTCAAAACTTCACAAGTAAGTAACAAAATTGATGTGAAAACATATAGTATTAAATATAAAAGATAAATAGCATTTTTGGGAAGTTCATGGAAGTATAAACGCAATTGGATCCATGGAAAGTTTACCTGATGCCCTTTAGGTGTCACTTACTTTGCAAGTAACCCATTGTGTTCATACTTCCATACATCCGAAAAATGGCATAAAATTTCTTATATACAGTGCAAATGAACCTGAATCCAGGGATTTTTAGCAGCCACATTACAATCTCCCTTTGGATTACACTTCTGAGTGAAGAAATTCTGCCAATTTTATCTTTGCCTTTCTTCCTACTAGGGGTCAGGATTGGGTCTTCAAGGAGCAAACTCTTTCCACTAAGTGTAGACCATGTTCCAGAAGGGTTTTGTAATTCAGTAAAGCAAACAGGAAGTCAGAATAGTGGAATTCCTTTGTAAACATGGAAGCACTCACATACACTTTAATAAATGTTTTCCTGTATAAACCTTTCTATCTTTATTTTTTCTTAAACAGACCTCCTAAGCGGTTAACCAGTAATAAGTGCACATACTTTCACCAGTAGCTGACAACTGCCGTTCTTGAATCAGCGGATAGGGAAACAAAAGTACAAATGGCCAGACTGAATCCGGGACCTCCGGCTCCTGAGCCAGACCTGCTGCCAACTGCATCACACGGCCATCATAGATAAAAGAGTCAGTTTGATCTATTCAGGAGTGAATGGTAAAGCTGCTTACCCTTCTGTGTATTCAACTTGCAGAAGAGCTAGGTATGCCTCCCACTTGTTTCCGATGACCTTCCCGCATGTGAAGCAACGGACTGGTATAATCATCTTGATATGCTGCAAATAAATTATAAAAGCATGATATATGAGCCGCAACATGACATAACCAACAAAGCGGCATGTGTGCCCAGCGAAGACTCTGATCAGCATGGGCATCTGCCCAGTCTGATCAGAGTCTTTGCTGTCTGCATGGTGCTAGCTTTGACCCTCATTTACCTTTTAAGCACAAAGCAAAGATTGTTATCAGATTTGGCAGATGCCCAGGCTGATCTGGCTGCGTCTACGCTGCTCACACATGCCAGTTCGTGTCGCAGCTCATATACTGCATGGTCTAAAAACCAAATCATCCAGGCGCCTGTCACTGCAGTCTGAACAGTTTTCCATGTCTGTATCAATTTATCATTCGGAATTACTATAAAAATTCCAATATTGGGCACCTGAGCAAACAGTGCAGACCCAGATCAGACTGCTCTTAAAGAGCAGTATGATCAAGGTCTACACTGTTTGGCATTTTATCTGCTTTTGGAGGCATTGCTGCACAAAAAAAAAACAACAAAACAAATTGTTCCATTTTAGGACATTTATGGTGATTATTTTAGGTTTATCAATCTTTAGAATTTTCATGAGTATATGTAGCGGAGAGTGAAGGCTGATCTAGGACTCCCATACATGTCAACTCTCCCCCATAAAGCGTGAGTCCACTGATTTTTGGACTCCTTCCTGATGTCCAGATTGGTTTTAAAATTAACCAAATACTCCCTCTTTTTAGACCACCTCCGTATTTTCTATTTTCATCTCTAAAATTAAAAATCAAAGCAAAACTTTTATCATTTGTTTCTTCGTAAGTTAACAGTTTTCCAAGGAGAAGGTTGGTCACACTTCCGCCATGGTAGTTTTTGCCAATCGTAAGCAGTCATTACTATAGGTAGTCCTACTGAGGCAAAATTGTAGAAAGAAGAAGAGGGAAATTTTGTGACTGGTTGTGTGCAGCATTTAGAAACAGAACAGTCATACCTGGTTCTCTGTTTCATTATCAAATCAATTTAATACATACTAACAATCCGTGAATTTGAAAAACCAAAAATTGTTTATTTTCCGCCATGAAAACACCAGAAAAAAGGCAAAAGCGAAAGAACTTAACAACGTTAAAGCAGTACACCATGGAGAGAACCTTCCTAGCATTAGGGAGGAGATGGAGATATTCCGTGGAGGGGGTATCTTTTAATTTTTGGAGGCCAGAATGAAGATCCAGAGAAGACGAGCAATAGATGATCATGGGACTGGCTGCACTCCATTAGAATAAAATGGGAGAGAGTGTAGTGGTTGGGCATCAGCGAACGGGGTAAGCCAACAGGATCAGCTTACCATGGGACCTAAGAAATGAGTCAGCCGTACTCTGGAAGAGGACTGGCGCCAAGACAGCACATGAGTGACTCATGGGTTCTGGAGAGATGATTCTGGCAGGATTCAGACATACGAAGCAATGCGGGCTTGAAGGTAAGGTAACCTGCATTCACTTTAATATCATAAAAGATTGACAAGTTGGTTAAATTGAGTAGTCTAAATTACCTGACATTGTTAATCATCTTTTGCCAGATCAGGGATCTCCCCAGACCATTAAGGCATGCCTTCCATTTCAAATTACCTTTGCAACATGCCTAAATTTCCAAAGAAAATTTATTAAAGTGCTGCTATTTTCTTTTCTTAGCCAGTAAAGCTGTTTTAAACTGCATTAAGGATCATCAATGAATTATTTATAAGGTAAATTTAGGCAAATTTTGACAAAACATTGTTATGATAAGGATTAAATGGATCAACAAGTTAAAATCTGATTTATGTGCCAAAAGCGATATCTCTGGGGAGAACACTGCAGATGATAAAAACTTTTCTTTTTATCAGGCCAAATAAAAAAATAGTTGTGTTTCCGGTTCCCCGACCGACCGGAAGTTTTCGGGCCGACTCTGAACTTTTTTTTTGAATATCAGTAAAAAAAAAAAAAATCCCCGATGCGAGGTGCTCCGATTCGGGCTGGATTTATTTTTCCGATGCGGTTAATTTTCGGCGATTCGGTTTATTAAAAAAAGATGGCGGCTTCCTACAATTGGCCGTCGGTGGTGATGGCAATCAAATTACACAAATGTTATCACTTTGAGACCAAAAGTTTCATGATTTCTGTAAGAAATTCGAAATTGATAGAAGAGGTGTTTAACGACTGTCACAATGTAGATAATCACGAAGCGTTTGAGAAAGGTTATTCCATCAAATGCGAATGCAAAACTGAACTGAACTCGAATGAAAAATTCGAAGTAGAAAACTTCCTTACAGTCGGAGAAATCGTCGACAAATTCAACATCAAATGCATCGAGTTTACGTGTGAGCCAATTAAGAGTTCTTTAGCATCAGCTATAGCAGAATCAGTGGAAACGGCCACCAAAAAGACTGTAAATATAGGCTAGAAAAAAAAAGTTAAAAAAAAAAAAAAAAAAAGTAAAACCTACCTACAGACCCTGTTTTTTTCTGGCAAGGAACCTGAAACACAACTATTTTTTTTTTTGGCCTCATCTCAAAAATAGTGTTTCCCCCAGCCCCTTTTAGCATGGCGCCGTGCCATGCCCCTTTTCCCCAGCGCCATGCCTTTTTTTTCCAGCCATGCCCTTTTCCAGCATCATGCCCTTTTTGCCCTAAACTTCACCTGCCAATTAGGAGATACACATTACACATTGTGTATTCACTGCCTCAATTACCGAAAAAAACGCAAAACCGGTCCAAGATTTTTTTCTGGTATATATTTTGAGAAAGCGACATTATTCCTGTCAAGGTTTATGAAACCCATCACTTGACATTGTGTCTGAGAGCGAGGTACACAACATGTATTATGGTTACAATGGTTATGGTCACAATGCCAGATAGGACACACACACACACACACGCACGTACGCACGCACGCACGCACACACGCACGCACATCTTCCATTACTCGAGCAGCATTTTCTATGCTTCTATGCTCTCATTATGCCTCATGCATCTTTGACCATAACACAGTCAGGTCCAGGTATGAAATTTATGATTATGTATATTACGTGTTGTGTTCCATGTGTAAAATTTGATTTGTAGTTTCTATCAATTCTTGAACTGTATCTAGGTATCATTATTTAACAGAAATGTTTGTGTGTGCGTGTGTGTGTGTGTGTGTGAGAGAGAGAGAGAGAGAGAGAGAGAGAGAAACAGACGGACCATGAGACGTATGTTCTTCGTCGGGGGTTTGTACCATGCTGAGTGTAACTTTGCTGTTGTAAAAGGTTATAGCTTACCTTCATAAAAGTTTTCTAAGTACTGAAAAAGTTATAATAATGAATAAAAGGTGTCAGTGTTTCGCCACTATTACCCCTTCGACTCCCTCTGCAATTTTTGTTTGTCCCCTTTATTTCAGTACGTTGCGGTTTCTTGGTGTAGCTAAATGCCGTAATGGATATCTATTTTTAAAACGAAAATTAGTTTCACAAAAACTCGTTTATTTCTATATATATCATTAATTTCATAATATTGTCAAACAAAATTGGCGAGGTTTTGGTCAAAAAGTCGAAATAGTAACAATTAAGGAAACTTATCTCAGTTAATAAAGTTATTAATGGAAATAACCAATAAAAATCTCCTTGTGGCGAGTGGTGGGTTTCATACCCCCGAAATTGCAACAACTGCCTTTTTTTGTCTTAAAACTAAATCTGTCAGAAAAGACTTTTATACAATAAATAGTTCATACCAACCCCATATATATAACCATTAAAATTTAGGATTAAACTTTTGTTTATACCTCAAAGGTCGCCACTAAAATTTCCGGTGGTGGGTTATGAGCACGGGTGCGGGTGGTGGGTTTCATACCCGATCGGAAAATTGTTATTACTGTGTGGCCAAGTTTAGTAAAAATAACTGCGGCTATGATGACCATGTGCGCTCCCAGTATATAACATGGATAAAATCAACAACAGAGCTTGTTTGCATGCGATACGTACATTAAAGTAGACTAAAGGCAAGAGAAAACGTCGAAATAACGTTCATTAATGCTTCTCCAGAGTAAGAGTTTTCACATGGCGGACGGGTTATTATTAATAACTACTAGCACAATCGTCGTTTCAGTAACTTAGCAGTTCCACCCTTGTTAGGTATGCGCATACCGGTCGGGTATGAAAACCACAACCCGTACCTCCGTACGGGTTCATAGAATAACCGAAAAGCACAGAAATACCGGAAAGCACCTGAATAACCGAAAAGCAATTTCAATAATCAGTTTTGCATGGGAATGATTAGGTTTTTCTTGGTTGGAAATCATTTGTAGTATTATTTGTGACACTTTTGTTAGCTGAGGCGTCATACCTTATAACATTGTAAGAGAAAATGGTGCTAATGATGCTCAACATTTTTTCAATGCTTTTCGATTATATCAAGGCATATGAACTGCCATTTGCTTTATGTAAGAACTAAATGAACCAAATTAGTAATTGTAACAGCATGACCGTGAATACATGTAGTCAGATATAGTTAATTATAAACTGAACAGATTATCAATCTGAGACACAAAATTTCATGGTAAACAAGACTTGTGCAATTAAGTGCTTTTCGGTCGGCGAGACGATTGACCGAAATCACCGAAATCTACTGAAATCACCGAAATCACCGTAGAATTGACAGAAATCACCTTTAATAGTGTCAATTAAAGAACTCTATATGTATAACTGGTTATTAATAAGTCATATTTTTCTTTCCTGATAAAAATCTGCACTTTAAGATAAGAAATATGCATAAAATAGCACCATAGTGACGATAACCCGAAATCACCATTAGCTGGTGTTTCAATACACTCATAAAATCGATAACCGAAATCACCTATAGGTATAGACATGTATAATCTGGTTTATTGTACATGCATACACAGTAAAATCAACCAAAATAAAGCATCTTTAATGCAATCTTGATTTTAAACTTACAAGTCTGTAGGTAATTTTCAACCAAGTTTCCAACAAGCCTTCCTTTATATTAACCGACAGAGTTATGCTTGTATGTATCGACGATAAACCGAAATCACCTCTCAAATTTGGCTGGCTCAGATAAATTCGACAATTTGGTGATAAACCGAAAGCACCGATGAAATATAAGACAAAATGAATAAAACACACACACGTAAATAAAAAATATCTGATCTCTTTCCTGTATCAGAAGCAGTAGGACTATTTTTATTTCTTCAGTTATTCAATTACAAGTGTAATAACGCATGCCCAATATTATTTTTCCGAATTAATTTTCTTTGTAACCTATTCAATTTATAATCAATCCTATATTTTCTTGTATGATGCAGTGACCTATAAATACATCTAATATATAGGTCACTGTATGATGGTATACATTGACCGTCATTTTTTTAAGTTTGTTTTAAGTACTGTATAACAATTAGTTTTTACTAATAATGCCCAATCAGTTCACGTAATTATATAATCACGGCGGCATATACATTAAACATTATACAATTATTGACCTTTGTTGAGGTGAATATGCAGTTTTATTGACCTGCAAATAACATATTGACCGACGCGAAGCTACTGTTAGTTTAGTCAATACATTTACAAATATAAAAGACGTCGCGCACGGTATTGGGGCACATTCACGGACAGATATGAAATGGGCCCTGCGGAAGCAATGCTTTTTCGGATTTTATGCCATAAACTGTTTTGAAATCGTCAATTGGTATTCAATTTATTTTCGGGTCAATAATAGTTGGTTTTGAGACTATGTAAATCCTAATGCGGGCGCAAAACGGTTGGTTTTTGCGCTAAAACGCGTGTAACTTTGTAACAAAGTCGGCATGGTGAGCATACTCGAAGGAATGCTACACAGAAATGTCGAAGTGATTTTTTTTGTGGAAATTTGCTCACCAAAAAGAGGGAAAATTTTCTAGATTAACTGCATATTCATTTTATTGTTTATTCTTCAACAATCGTCATCTTAAGTATTTATTGTTACAAGTAAAAAAGTGTACATTACGCTCAAATTAACGCCAAAATTGCAGGGCTAGTTACTTCGGAGAGTATTTATGGTATCGGAATAAACAAATTTTGAAAATAATTGTATATGATTCAAATGTACTTATGTATCATTTATGAGTTATATAAGAATAATTACCTTTTCTCTACGGACACGGAAAGAAATAAAAAAAATCCGCGGTCTTAATTTTTGTAACAAATTTCAAATTTGACACCAAACTCTTACACCTATATATGTTATTAAGCTGATTTGGACAAAATACTTACAGCAATCTGTGCAAAAAGCAAATTTCCAAAATGTACATTGTCTGTTTGTATTATCTGCTAAATTGGGATTAAATGCTCTTGAACCATAAAATTGTTATGCGCATTTACATCGGTCTTAAATTTTGTAACGCGGCGTCAAACAATAAAATTCTTACGTTACATGCATATGAAACCTTATAGTTTTATGTGGCTGTCTAGCAATTTTCAGGTCTGCGTCATTATAGTCTAACGCGTCTTAAAGGTCAGCTCTGTGAAGCAAATAACTGTATTAAAAGGCAAAACTTTCTTTTCCAAAAGTACCATTTTCTTATAAATTGACCTGTATTAAGCAACCACCTGTCTCAAGCAAGCGGTTTTTGCACCTCCCTTGGGTACTTGCTAAATAAGGCAGGCTTGACTTTACACCAATATTTTCTCTTGCAATCGGAGAAAAATTTTCTCAGTAAAGATTGAAGCCAATAAATATATAAATACATGTATATGATATTTCACCAGCAAAAAAAATTTTCTCCTGGCAAGATGACTAGCAGAAAGAAAAGAAACGGGAAAGCTGACACAAGAGATATAATTCGTTTGACACGAACACAAAGGATAGTATAGAATAACGAAACAAATTATCGTGAAACGGTTAAAAGCTACCGTTCAGGGATATGGTGTGATTTATATTTGCAGCTTCCGATAGAATATTACAGCAAACTCAATTCATGTCGTGTTCATAAATGCAAATAGATCCGTCCTATACTGAAAAAGCAAATGAATAAGCAAAACTGTAAATAAATTCTCACTGATGTCGTCCTTACAGCATGTTTAAAGGATCGGACCGGGTTTCTTTTGTTTCCGTGGCGTGTTTGGTTTTGTTTCACTACATTCGGTATAAGACAGTCAAACCCCGCGGATATCATTCTCATAAGGCGGAAAAAGTAGCCGCTTGACTGTTTGACGTTACGTTTTGTTCCCCAATACCGTGCGCGACGTCAAAAGTGTTGTATTTCATTTCAACATTATTACACCGCTGAGTCCCCGTCTGAATCTGGATTATCTTGTAGGTTGTTTGGGGTTTAACGGCCCCTTGAAACAGTATTACAGTCTATATCGGGCTGTCTCCCACAGAGAGGGAAAAAGAAAAGAAAAATGGAAGACGAGAGGAAAAAAAGGTCCGAACAACCACTGCCCGCACCTACTGCAAGCACAGTAGACCCTTGCCCTACTATTTTCCAAATTAGTAGGGCGCCCAGACACTCAGGCACTGGAAGTTACCAAGCACTATTGCCCGTCCACGATCATCCCTCTGAAGCAGGAAGACCTTATGAGACTGGTGTATCATACATGGGAGATCTATACTGAAAGATACCCTTAAAATGTCGAAATAAGGCTTTTGCAGACAATGACTAAAGTGTACCAAAAGAGTAAAAATCTGGAATATAGTACTATATACTAAATCAATTTTGTATCAAACTGTATCAATTTAGTATTATAGGATACTGAAATGTATTTATAATTCTAAATTGAAATAGTTTCGTACTAATTCGATATGTATGTTATCGGACGGATAAACAAGGAACGACTTGCGATTTTACATCCTTTTCAATCATATTTTAGTCATATCAGGAGCGCATGATCTTTAAAGACTGTGTATAATGGATCCCCGTATATAAAAAGAAGTGTCCATCGGACCCGAGGGGAGGGATTAAGGGGGAGAGGGGGGGGGGAGATTTGCAGGCCAGGACTAACCGTTAATCGAATGTAGTATGGTATTTATTTAGTATCATATTGTATTCTAGATTATTGCTGCTTGGTACAGCATAAGCAACATCATATGACTACTCTTTCAGACTATTTTTATGGCCCTAAAAAGGGCCGTTTTTATTAACACATGGTGTTAATTTTAAGACTGCAAAGACGTTTCTTTCTGCACATGTAGGTATAAACTCAGTGATTGCTGTCAAAATCTTAAAATAATTATCAGAGCTGGGAAGCAATAAGCCATAAAACGTCTTTTGTCCCAATTAGTTTTGCTGGAGGCGTTCCGAGTAATTTAAGTTCTTTGTGGTTTTTGGTTGATTTGATGCTTAACGTCCACGGTAAACAACTAAGGTCATGTCGGGACGGTCAGTTAACCTAACCACACTATTCCTGGGCAGGCTTAGACCTCCTAAGCGGTTAACCAGTACTAAATGCACGTACTTTCGCCAGTAACTGACAACTGCCCTTCTTGAATCAGCGGAAGGAGAAACGAAAGTATGTGGCCAGACCGGGATTCGAACCCAGGACCTCTGACTTACGAGTCAGGTGCCGTACCGATTGCGCTACCCGGCCCGGCAAGTTCTTAGTGGTGATTTGTGGTGATTTCGGTCAATCGTCGAAAAGGTGATTTCGAACCCAAAACCGTGGGAAAAACACTTTATTATTAATTTATTTCTGTATTTATTAGTTTTTTTTAATTGATTTAGAAGCAATTTTAATATATCTGCCAAACAAAAAAACTAGACATTTACGTTTTCCAATACTGAGGCTTACACAAACACAGACTTTTCGATGCAGGTCCATTGGTGATTTCCGTTTATCATATCTTAATTAATACATCTATATTAAAAATATGATTTATTTCCTTTTTTACAAATAAATTAACTACATATTATCAATAAAAAGTGATTTCAGATGAATTCAGTGGTGATTTCTGCAAATTCTACGGTGATTTCGGTGATTTCAGTAGATTTCGGTGATTTCGGTCAATCGTCTTACCCCTTTTCGGTTATATATTTGTGCATTTGTTTTGGTGGAAATCGTAATCAGTTTTTAAACCAAGACTACTGTAGTCTAGAAAATTACTCTTTCAATGCTTCTCCTACCCATGAAATTAATATTACAATGATAATTCATATAAAAACTGATTTTTTAAATTGCTTTTCGGTTATTCCAGTGCTTTCCGGTATTTCTGTGCTTTTCGGTATTCTATGTACCGCCTCCGTACTCCGTACCAGAAAATTTTCGGTCCTGTTGGGAAGCAACCAAAGAAATCAAAGTTAGAATAATTGGTGTCATATTAAGACATAATGAATAATAAAGATCTGCCAAAAACACGAAATTCCAAAACGACTTATTTTTGAATAAAATGATATTTTTGTATCTCAAAGGGGTATGAAAACCACAACCGTAGCTGAGATCGTTTTTAGGCATTTTCGATAATAACACTAATTTAATTGATATATACCACTCATTCATGTTACAAAAGTAATATTTGATTCAGATGAAGCAAGAAATGCAAAACAAAGTATGTTAAATGTTGTTTTTTTCTACGATTTTGCGATTTCAACGTAAGATTTTCTAAAAAGATGGTCCGATGCGGTTTCTACAATCGAACCGCAATTCGTCAAATGAGCAAAATCGGGATGGGACATGTCCTCAAATTTATCAGATTTAACAGAAAATATACTTATAACTGAAACTTATAATAATACAAAAATATTTATAAGATTTTGATAAATCCCATGCTATTTTGTCCTATTTTATGACATGCAGTCCGATAGTAGAAACCGAACCGGACCACATTTGTTATGGTTCTATTTTGAGAACATTTTCCGGTAAAATCGCGATATTGTAGAAAAACAACATGTTACATACTTGTTTTTTACTTTATTGCTTCATATAAGTCAAATATTACTTTTGTAACATGTATGAGTGGTATATTTCAATTGAATCGGTGTCATTATCAAAAAATGCCCGATGTGGTTTTGTAAGTCCTGCCTTACTACTTTTCCAGGTATAAAGAAATTATTAACTAGAGTACCGTATGTGAGACTCAAAATGTGGAAATTGTAAAGAGAGTTGAAAAACTTGAAGCTAGTGAGACTTTGTTCCAGAGCAAAACAAACGAACTTGAGAGCAGGGTAAATAAGCTTTCTGAAGGTAGGCCGGTAGGATCCCAAAATATTGATAAGCCTGAAAAAGATGAACTTGTAGAGTTAGTAGACTCTGTACTATCAGAACGTAATGATAGAGAGAAGAGAAAATTTAATGTTATCTGTTTTAACATGGAAGAAAGTGAAAAATCATCACCCCTGGACAGGAAAAATGATGACCTTGAAAATGTGAAAAGCATTTTGATATCAGATTTGGATGTTGACTCTGACATTGAGATAATAGAGCCTATTCGGTTAGGAAAGCGGTCAATTAATAGGGGGGGGGGGGGGGGGGGGAGAATGATCAGGACACGAGAAATATACATGATAAACCTCGCCCATTACGGTTTAGAGTGCCTGACCTAGAAAGTAAAACCATTATTATGAGAGCAGGAAAATTTCTTAGAAACAGTTCAGACCCAAAACTAAAGGTGATATACTTCACCCCTGACCTTACCAAGAAGCAGAGGGATGAGGCGTATAAGCTACGACAGGAGAGGAGACGGCGTGAGGATGATGGAGAGTCTAATTTAAGAATAGTGAGGGGCAGGATCATACCTACGACACTTAATCAGAGACCTACAAGTAAAAGAGCTAAAAAGTATAAATGGTATGAACCACCAGTCTCCCTTGACCCAATGATGAGTGGATTAGATAGAATTTCCTCAGCCGGTGGGGTTGGCGGGGGTGGTGAGCCCTCCAACTCCTGGGGACAGCAGTCGCCAGTTTGTGTTGATTAAGACTATAAAATTCCCCAGAATTTTGTAAATACGTTAATATTGTTTCAATTTTTGTTGACTTCACAAGTTTTGAGTTTTTGTGCACAAAGTTTATTTTGCACTGTGTGTTCTTCAGACATATGATTACAGATACAATCATAAGTAATTTATCTGTGTATTACACAAATGCAGACAATTTGATGAACAAGCGAGATGAGTTGTTGGTGGTTAAACAATCTACAGATCCTGATGTTGTAGTGGTTACTGAGATTTTTCCAAAAACTTTGGACGCTACATTGATTCTGCCAGTCGAATTCAGTATTAAAGGGTATACACTATATATAAATGCTAAATTGCAGCCAAAGAGTAGAGGTGTAATAATATACATAAAGGACTGTATTACTTCATACCCATGTCTGGACCTAGATAATTTACATTTTCAAGAATCTGTATGATGTGAGTTGAAAATAAATTCAACCGATAATATCCTAATTGGTGGTATCTATAGGAGTGGCTCAGGTACCGATATAAACTTTGAACACCTTTTAAGTCTTATTGACACTGCAGTGGCTCGTAGAAATAAATACATTCTTATATTTGGGGATTTCAATTACCCGGAAATAGATTGGCTAACATGGAGTACAGACAGAAGTCAAGATAGTGTGGCTTTTAAGATTTAAGCCCCCCAGTAATTCATTACTGACCGTTCCAAGGCGGTAGTTCTGTTGTGGTTCTCTGTTGCCTGTTTTTGGTGTCAGAGTTTCTGTGATGTTTTACCTTATGTATGTTCTTATTATTTTTGGTTCGGTTTGGGTTGCTGAGTGGCCACCTTTTGGGAACAAGCTGCTCACTCGGTTGGCCATATGTTCTCTGTATCTTGATTATTTGTAATCTTAGTTGTTTCCAACTATGGTTTGAGGGCTGGATTTGGATTTTGATTGTTTCAGTTCCTGGTCTTTGCATACTTTTTACTTTTAGGTTCCTGGAGAAACTCAGAGATAACTACCTGTTTCAGTTAATCACAAACCCAACAAGGTACAGAGAGGGACAAACGCCCAATACTCTGGATTTGATAATTATCAACAATGAAAACTGGCTAGATAATATTGTATATAGTAATCACTTGGGAGCTAGTGATCATATTCAGATACTTTCATATTTTACTTGTAATACAACAAGGAATCAGTCTCAGTCAACTAAAAGGCAATTTTACAGAGGGGACTATGTAACAGCTAGGGAGGAAATTAATACGGTCCAGTGGGATTCACTGAGGGGTATGGATGTTCAGGACTGTTTTGATGTCATTCGTAGTGAGATATCTAACAATATAAACAGAAACATTCCAATATTTAAAAAGAAAATAAATATGGAAAATAAGCCTAAATGGATGGATCATTTTTCAGTTTGTGCAGTTAAAAAGAAATATAAAGCTTGGCAACGTTATATGCATTCCCGAAGTGACAGACACTATAAAGAATACTGTATATTAAGGAATAAGGCTACAAAAGCAGTGAGGTATGCCAGAAAACGACACGAAAAAGGTATAGCTAATTCTGTGAAGGACAACTGTAAATCTTTTTGGTCATATGTGAATGGCAAAACTGGTATTAGATCAGGTGTTTTTGACCTGAGGGATGAAAATGGCACTTTACAGTCAGATACCAAGAAGAAGGCAAATATACTAAATAACTTTTTTGCATCAGTGTTTACCCTGGAAGGGGCCAGTAACTTTCCCAGTTTACCTCTGAAAACAGAGATGACTATTACCAGTATATCTGTGACCAGGGAGAAAGTGGAAAAAATACTTTTAGGATTAAATCCAGCAAAGTCATGTGGGCCAGATGAGTGCCACTCTCGATTTTTAAAAGAGACTGCAAAAGAATGGTCAGAACCTATATGTGAATTATTTAATAAATCCCTCTGTAATGGAGTACTACCCAAGGAATGGAAAGAAGCGAATGTTACCTGTATTTTTAAAAAGGGAGATAAATCTGCACCAGGAAACTATAGACCTGTAAGCCTGACTTCTGTATTATGTAAAACGTTGGAAAAAATTGTCAGAGAAGTAATCATGAAACACTTGAAGCAGAATAATTTACTCTCGGATTGTCAGTTTGGCTTCAGAGAACATCGAGGTTGTATTCTTCAACTATTACAAGTTATTGATGAGTGGTCAAAGGCAATAGATAATGGTAATCAGATTGACTGTATATACCTAGACTTCCAAAAGGCATTTGACACTGTTCCACATAAACGGTTATTTGAGAAAGTTAAATCTTTTGGTATAAATGGAAATGTATTATGCTGGTTGGAAAGTTTTCTCACAAATAGAAGACAACGAGTTACTCTAAACGGTGAAGTCTCAGACTGGAAGCCGGTGTTATCCGGTATACCGCAAGGAAGTGTATTAGGACCAGTTTTATTCATAATCTACATTAATGACTTACCAGATACAGTGAGTAGCCTATGCAGATTGTTCGCTGACGATACCAAGTTGTACAATGCCATAGTTACAGAAATTGATCAAAGAAATCTCCAGCAGGACTTACTGTCACTTTGTGACTGGTCAGATGAATGGCTTTTACGCTTCAATGTCTCAAAATGTAAATATATACAGTATGGAAATGTTCATCTGGAATTTGAGTACAAGATGAGAGATGTTCATGGCAATATTAGTATTTTGTCAAGAGATTCGCAAGAAAAAGATTTAGGGATTATTTTTAAGGAGACACTGAAGTTTGATGAACATATTTCCCAAGCTGTTGGTCGTGCAAATAAGATTCTTGGTTTAATTAAGAGATCCTTTTCATTCATGGATGTGGACCTATTCTTGAAACTTAACAAGTCATTAGTTAGACCTATTCTTGATTATGGAGACACAGTATGGTACCCTTTTACGAAGAAAAATAAGAAATTGATTGAAAACGTACAAAGGAGAGCTACCCGCCTAGTGCCCGAGTTGCAAAATATGAGTTATACCGATAGGTTAACAAAGTTAAAATTGTATTCCCTTGACTACAGAAGGAAAAGGGGTGATATGATACAGCTTTTCAAGATTCTGAAAGGATTCGAGGACATAACAGTTGATAATTTATTCCAGTACTCTACTACTTATACAAGGGGACATAATTTCAAATTGTTTAAACCAAGGTGTAACAAGAGTTTTAGACAGCATTCTTTTGCCATTAGAGTAATTGATCCCTGGAACAGTTTATCTGCTAGAGTTATTAATTCGCAGACTGTCAATGAATTTAAATCAAAACTGGATAAGGAGTGGAAGAATCAGCATTACAGTTTAGAGGATGTGTATTAATGGGGGTTGACATAGAAAATGTTTAAGGTGGCATATAAGTGACATCATATCGGATAATAAGCAACACAACCTTTCCGTAAAACCGGATCGAAAAGAAGTCTAGATACCCAAAATAAAGTAACAATATTGGTGGTGAAGAAAAGCCTACGGGGCTTACAGATTACCGCTGGATCAAGTACGTTATCAAGTACGTAAAAACGATCTCAGCTGCGGTTGTGGTTTTCATACCCCTAAGAGATACAAAAGTGTCATTTTATTCAGAAAACAGTCATTTTGGAATTTTGTATTTTTGGCAGAGCTTTATTATACATTATATCTTAATATGACACCAATTATTCTAACTTTGAGTTCTTTGGTTGCTTCCCAACAGGACCTAAAATTATATGGTACGGATTTAGGTACGGGATACGGAGGTACGGGTTGTGGTTTTCATACCCGACCTGCGTAATATTCTGGAGTGTAAGTAGAAATAATAACACATACCACAGTTTTCAGAGGACTAAGCTAGTAATATTACTACTAGAGTGTAAGCTGCCTTAAAACGAATATAGATATAATATACGATGATCCTAACAAGGGTGGATCACCTGAGTTGATAATTGGACATCTCGGCCCATAGCAAACCCGGCCCATTGCAAACTCGGCCATTAACAAAGTCGGTCCACACAAACTCGGCCCATAATAAAATCGGAACAAACTACAGATTACGCCTTGCTTAATGGTGTTTCACACTAATTCATTTCATCAATTTTATTTTGATATACATCAATGATGTTCACACAGACTCAGATTTGCATTCTCTGAGTGCCCGATTTAGACATAGACATAGATTTTTTTTTTTTGTCGAATATGAGTAACATGATAACATAAGCCCCCTTCGACAAACAAAAGTAAAACAACAGAAATGCATGCAATAAAACAGTCATACAAACTTAAATATACATGTACATAATCATAGTATCACAGCATGCAGCATACTACATATTAAGGGAGTGACTATCGGCACGACCGTCTTGCGGATAAGAATCCTTATCGGCACGACGGTCTTGCCGATAAGAATTCTTATCCGTGCCGATAAGAATCCTTATCCGCACGACGGCGGTCAGATATTCTATAGACAAAGTTGCAATCATTCTGAGAATTATTATTATTTCATTTCTGTTTGTAAATAACTGTTCTTAAGTATATGAGTCACAATACACAATGTTAATTTATTATTTTCTTACATTTCATCATGGAAGCCTTTTGACTGTCGAATGCCGGCGAATTATTGCGAAAATGCGAATAATATATTTTAACATCAGTTGCTGAATACTTTTTATCGGGTCGGATGATCAGGTTAACGTTTAAAACAAGTTTATTACAGTTAAAACACAGTCCGATGTGGTATGACGACAGCTGTATATTGAACATCAAATATTTGTTTCCATCAAAGTAAAAAGTATGCAAAGACCAGGAACTGAAACAATCAAAATCCAAATCCAGCCCTCAAACCATAGTTGGAAACAACTAAGATTACAAATAATCAAGATTCGGAGAACATATGGCCAACCGAGTGAGCAGCTTGTTCCCAAAAGGTGGCCACTCAGCAACCCAAACCGAACCAAAAATAATCAAAAACAGATGTCTTCAAATATAGCTTCTTTCCACGGACCATCCCAGTTTGGAACTCGTTGCCAGCCTCTGTGGCTGAGGCCCCTGACTTGGTACTCTTCAAGCAGGGGCTTTCCACTCTTACATTCTAGGTAGGGGGCAACCTGCAAATAGGGTTGGAGGGTTTTTGGAGCTGTGCCGGTTGGGTGCTATACCCAGGGGCCGCTACGGTAGCCGGAGTGGTCTGATTACCCAATGATGACCTGAAAATGCAGATTGCGAACTTTTCTTTACTTCCTATCTGTCTATCAACTGTTTTCTGGCTTTCCTATCTTTCCTACTTTTTCTTTATCTACCACCACAGAGACATAGTGATCAAGTGTGATTGAAGTCTCTTGAAGAACAGATACAGATACAGATAACATTTGACACTAAGTAATTCAAATTATCGCTCTAAAACTATCGGCGGCGGTAGCGCAGTGGTGATGTGCGCGGCCTTGTAAACCTGCGACCCGGGTTCAAGACATCACATTGCTTTTATTTTATTTCTATTTTTTTTTAATTAAAAATCATTTGTCGCATAAAACATTTGCCAATTAATAGTTTATTTTGTTAACTGACATAAACTTATTTCAAACAAATATTTTGACCTTGACAGACAAGCTGAATCAGGAAAATATTTAATTGTGACCTGCTTGTGTCAGACATTTTTCCCAGTTAAGTTTTTGTCAATATTTTGTTTACAACCTAATTCTGTCTCATTCCAATCATTTTAAATTTATCTCAACATAATATGTGTTACCAATATAAAATGTGTTGAAATAAACCATTGATCTGAATTAGCAATAGAAACTAATCTTTGGTTTTGACTGACAAAGTACTGAAAGAAATCTAGACTAATAAATCCTTTTAGAAAAATGTTGAAACCTATTAATAAATAGCATTACATAATGTTAAAGTATTATCGAACAAAATCAAATTTATTGTAGCAGACTTAACTGATATAAAATGAGTCAAAAAATCTTTGACCTTGTCCAACAACTGAAATAAATCTTTGACCTTGACCGACAAGTTAAAGACAGTTAGTCTGATAAATCATGCCAATTTTCTTTTAATAACTTGTCGGTCAAAGTCAGTTGTTCTACTTGTCTGATAAATATTGTCAGATATAACAATTGTTGGGTTGCACTTAGTAGTTGTTGTTGTTTATTTATTAAGTTTTTGAATTCTCAGGATTTGTACATAAGCAGAACGAATACAATTTCTTTAAATTAAAAAATGGTAATTAAACCAATTTTTTCAGTGCTAACTCATACTGTCACTCTGACTGAATACGTTTTTACATACATATGTATAAACGATACAACCTGTGCACATCGAACTGGAATATGCCCAAAACAAGATTGCCCCCGTTAGCGGTAAAGCTGGGTGCCGCTTCTCAGACGTTTTAATAACTAAACGATGGCCATAAGATGCTTTTATACCATTTTAAAAGTTATTTAACATCCTCCATATGAATTGCTGACACAGTGTTGTATGAAACCATTGTAAGAAAGACCATAGCATCTGTAATGGAGTATCTGATCGCCGTCGTGCGGATAAGGATTCTTATCCGCACGACCGTCTTGCCGATAAGGATTCTTATCGGCACGACGGTCGTCGTGCCGATATCCTCAGCCACATATTAAACGATATACAAATATACATATAGGAAGGTAAGATCAGACAATAATAAAACAGGATAGACAGACTAAGATATGCAGATTAAGATACATCAAAGCTAGTACAAAACATGTAAAAAATTCGAAATGCGAAAAGGGGTATAAGTGGACCAAAAGGATGAAATAAATCATCCTGAGTACGAAAACGAAAGGGGGGGGGGGGGGGGCAGCACAACGGAAGTGCTAAGGGTCTCAAAATTAAGAAAACTGAAATTAAAACAAACATAAAATTTAAACAGAACATGTCGGACATTTGCAAATAAGGCCATCCCAGGTATGGAGCGGTCTCCTGAACTGAGGGTAGGACTCGGTCATAGCGAAATGACCGCAAACCGTACCTCGTTCTCCTGAATCCGGGTCAACTCGGACAGGGGTCAACTCGGCCTGTATGTATGTATGTATGTATGTATGTATGTATGTAGTGCACTGTGCAAGATAAGATAAGATTTATTTAAAGTCGGCAAGTTTCATAACAATACAATATAAACTCTTGATGAGCTTTTGAACCGACTGCAAGTAATTATAGCCGACACACTTGATTAATCACCATTTAAACTAAGTAAAAAGTATGCAAAGACCAGGAACTGAAACAATCAAAATCCAAATCCAGCCCTCAAACCATAGTTGGAAACAACTAAGATTACAAATAATCAAGATACAGAGAACATATGGCCAACCGAGTGAGCAGCTTGTTCCCAAAAGGTGGCCACTCAGCAACCCAAACCGAACCAAAAATAATAAGAACATACATAAGGTAAAACATCACAGAAACTCTGACACCAAAAACAGGCAACAGAGAACCACAACAGAACTACCGCCTTGGAACGGTCAGTAATGAATTACTGGGGGGCTTAAATCGATTTTACAGGCCCAACCTCACCCTCAGTTTCTGAAGTGGTACAAAACATTTAGTTGGTTGTTCAGTTCGCATGATAACCCTCTAACTCGTCAATGAATCATCACGGTAAACACATAAATCAAATTTCAACACCATGAAGAAGCAAAGACGAGGACTCAACAGATACAACGGGCCGTCTGACAGGTGGAGATCCCTATCCTGCCAAACAACTCCACTGGAAATCTGAAGCAAAAGAAGGTCACCAGTTGAGCCCCGGTGGACCAAGCAACAGACAAACCCGCTTTAATTAGTATATCGATACATGAGGTATTTCGTGGGGATCTTTAAGTATTTAACACATCCCCAGCAAACATTCATAGGCGTGACGAATTACTCATTTTAATCAATTTAAGTGTTTGGTTATCGAGATTAATTACATTCTGGTGATCACAGATCTCTTATAAAATTCATCTTTAGGAAAACGTACGTAAGTGAGTACATATTATATTGCTTTATAATTTCTTGGAAAAATAAGGTTTAAACTGAACAATTCCATCCACACAAAATATAGCATTGGCATTATTGTAAAATATTTACATTATCACTGCAAAGCTCTCTGTAAACCCAATTAAGTGATGCGGGAGTCAATGTTTTTACAAGTCAATAATTACATTGTGTCACGCGCTTCAGAGTGACAGCTCATCCCACTAAATAGCACGTGCAATCTTCAACATGCCATGTACTTGAATGGCTAGTGAACATTGAGTGACAGCTCGCTACGCCTACTTGCACGTGCCATCTACAACAGGAGGTGGAATTTACTGGTAGGCAGTGACAATGCGGCTGTTCCAAACTATTGCAAAATTCGGCCGGTAATGTTTTTAAAACGATTCTTATATATGTATTTCTTATTTTTGTTTATTTTTTTATTGATCAAAAGCATCGTTTAATAATATAAATATAAGGAATGAATGTTATTTTTTGAACGTTTACTGAAGTATAAACTACATCGGGTCACGAGCAAAGTTTACGTAAACCCCTTCGGGGTTCACTTACTTTGCTCGTGACCCGATGTAGTTTATACTTCAGTAAACGTTAAAAAAATAGCATTCATTTCTTAAATAAATAACAGGCCGAGTTGACCCGGCCGAGTTGACGTGAGGCCGAGTTGACTCAGGGCCAAGTTGGTTACAGGCCGAGTTGACCCGTGACCGTTCTCTTCACCTGTGGCTGAGTGGCTTGCTTTTCACTCCTGAAATTATAACATGATTTTTTACAGTTATCAGGGCTTTAATGTAAGATGGAGAAATATCATTAACAATCTTGTAAAACAGTCATGCAAACTTTATATACATGCCATCTGCCTCATCCTTCTTACATGTAAGGGAACAGTGTTAGTTGTTATCAACAGCTCTTCTAAAGATGACGTGAAATCGTTATTGATGAAGCGCAATGCCCTGTCTTGAACTTTTTCTATATTACGCCTTTCGTAATGATCAAACCGCTAATGGCGGAGGACTTGTAGCTTATGTTCGCTCAAATCTCCCTGCTTGACGCAGGGCAGATCTAGAATTCCAGCAACCCATTGAATCGACCGTGTTAGATGTCATTATTAACGACCGTAAATGGGCTACAATTGGCATGAATAGACCTCCTTCTATGGAAAACATACTTTTCACAGACTTATTCACTAAAGGCTTAGACAAGAAATTCGGTTACTAGAAATACCGGAATACACTTAATTACCGGAATATACCAAAATACACCGGAATATACCGGAATATACCAAAATACACATATTTGTTAACCGAAATACACTTTATTTTGACCAGAATATAAATAATTTTATTTACAATATGTCATTTGCTGGCAAGTGACTGACCCCTACAAAGTCCCAAACCAGCTTGCAATCTGCACAGTGATACCTATCCAATACCCATACGTTAGTCTATTACTTCTCACTACCAATAAAAACAACAACAATACTTAAATGGAAATGGTACTTATTTCATTTTTTTTTCTGCCAATATTTAAGTTTATTTTTATAATAAAAATGTATATTTTGGTATATGCCGGTGAATTCCGGTATATTCCGGTAATAAGGTAGATTCCGGTACTTCTAGTAGCCCCAAGATATCTACTCAGTTTGACAATATTTTGGTTGCAGGCGATCTGAATTATGATCAGCTGAACCCATCAAAGTGCAGAACTCTGACTGATTTATGTGATATTTTTTTTATCTCAGCAACCTTATTAAATCTGCAACTTGCTTCATGAAGCACTGCACACCCTCTCTAGTTGATGTAATCCTTACAAACAAGCCCTGGTACTGTTTCAATGCGCTCAACTTTGGCTGCGGCATCAGTGACTGGCATAATCTTGTGGGTGTGGTCGTCAAGGGTGCCACTGCCAGAGTGGGGAAGCGGCGGATTAAGTACAGGAGCTTTAAAAATAATTTCAATTAAAAGGACTTCAGCGAGGATGTCGGTCGAATACCATTCTATGCGGCTTATGTCTTCGACGATGTCGACGACATTAATTGGGCGCATGAGATGCGTTTGACCAACATCATCGATGAACATGCGCCTAAGAAGGAACGCATGACAAAAGTAAGGAAGCGTGCCTGTATGAACGGTGACTTGAGACGTGCAGTTTTCAAGAAACGCATGTTATAAAACAAATACTGTAAAACACTTATATTTGGCGGCAGCAAAATTTGGCGGTTTTTAAATATGGACCTTTTGGCGGATTTTTATTTTGGCGGTTTTGTGATTCTCAAGAACAAAATATTTCTTCTGACGTCGTATTTTGCTCTTTATTTGAGCTCTATATTATCATATTGGTTAAAATAAAAGCAATTATTATTATAGTCATGTTACAGTTTGGGTAGTTAATTGTTTAAAGTAAACTGATTTTGTGTTCCTTCTGATTTAATCAACTTAATTGAAATACTAATAAGTATGGTGAGAACATTTTCATACTCCGTTTCCTCCCTCTTGTTGTTTGGGAAGCATCTTCTTTTGCGCATATATATGTGATGTGTATTAGCTTTGATATTTTGGTAGAGGAAATAGGATCATGTGCTCAATAATATTTTTCTTCTTTCGGTATCATGAGCTTATATTGGCGGCATTTTAATTTGGCGGTTTTCTTCTTTTCCGCCAATATCGCCAAAATAAAGTGACCGCCAAATATAAGTGCTTTACAGTACAAAAAAGCAAAACCCCATGTACATGGGATTTATATCGCAAGCAGCGAAATCATGTTACAAAACTGAAAAATGCATCTATGAGAATATATTTTTATGAGAGATGTGCTGGGGGCCCTAAGTCTAAAGACTTCTGGCCCACCATCAAACCCTTTCTATCCAAGAAGGGGTCTGGCGGTGGATCAGAGGTCATTTTGTCTGAAAGCGACAAAGTTGTTTCCAATCAGTCTGAGGTGTGTAACATTTTCAATGATTATTTTGTAAATGTGGCCAAAGATATTGGAAACAGCTGTCCAATAGGTGATTTCAGCGACTACCCCAACATCCAACAAATAGTAACAAATATATCCCAAAATACTGAAAAATTTTCATTTCAGCCTGTATCGGATATTGAAACTCACAAGATCTTATCCAAACTTAATGTGAAGAAATCTACCGGTGTAGATAATATATCTGCCAAAATTATTAGATCTTGTATCTCACCAATCAGTAATACAATCTCCACTCTTATAAATACCACAATCAGCTCATGCATTTTTCCAAATTTGTCTAAAGGGAGCACAGGTTGTACCCCTTCACAAAAAGAATGACCCAATAGACAAAGCTAATTTCCGCCCTGTAAGCATATAGCCTACTATTTCCAAAGCTTATGAGAGGGTCATGCATAACCAATTGTCACAGTATTTTGACAATATTTTCAATCCGTATCTGCTGCTTTTAGAGGTGGTTATGGATGCCAGTCTATCCTGTTGCGTTTACTTGAGTTATCCAAAATGATATGGTGTAACAAAGTAGGCCCATATATACAAACTCGTCCCATACCAAACTTGGTCTTGGAGTAACATATCATCAATAAAAATGTTGTAGAAAATGTGTGCATAAACATTCACAAGGACTCCTGGAGGTTGTTACTTTTGGAGGAGACATAGTTCTAAATTCGCCATTTCTATGGTGAAAGCATATGCATGATTTCAAGTGTAAAAGAATAAACTTTGATAATCTTCTCAGAAACAAATTTTTTGGCCTTCATTTAAACGCCCCATTGCTCTATCAGCATGATTTTTTTTTTCTATCAAAATGTATCGCTGCAAGCTTCTCATTATAGTTTCGTCATTGTAAATGCCCGTGATTAGCCAGCTTGAAACAAATAAACCATCCTTGAGTTTCACATAAAAAGGTTTGAAAACTTACTTGGGTCATTTTAGTTGGCAACTAAAATGACCTACTTTCGCTTTTAATCTGTTTAATGAAATAGTAAAAATACAATATACAGGTGTGGAGCTCTAATCTCTATCTCGCCCATGTTTATATAGCATTGCTAGACGGGAAACCAGACCAGGATATTGTATTTTGTAGTGCGAATTGTTATTTTTTCAAAAACTTGTTTTCTCTCCTTTTTGCCAGTTATATGACTCACTATATGTATGTCAACCCAATTTTATTACCAAACACGAAGGCTGAACCGCTTTTTACAATGATTGAACTGAGACGTTTTTACCATTGATAGGACTATGGAGACTTTATTGAACAATTATTTATTCCCATAGAATCGTTTCTCATACACGTCTTTGGTAATGGACCTTGGAGAAAGGGTATAAGGAAGTCTAAATGCAGTCAGCAGTAAATAAATGAAAACATATGAATCTTGTTTTTAACTTTACTGCTATCTCTAGATATTAAACTTATTGTTTAGCAATTATATTGAATTTCTACCCCAGCGTGATTGTTTATACATTGTAAATATGGGCCGAATTTGTTATGGGCTGGCAATATCTTGTTAAGGTGAGGTGGGAGTAATTCAGCGCCGCCGTGCGGAAGTTTCTGTCCCTACGTTACGTAATGACGTCAAACGTTCCGTTTGAGAAAAACAAGATGGCGTCAACATTAGTCGCTTCTGTGACCACTGCATGGTCTAATTACAAAATACAGGGAGGCTGAGCGCGGATTCAATATTAAAGGAAATAGAAAGAGCCGTAGAGAAAGGAAATGGAAAAAAGTATACATGTAGCTTGTTCCCCACTAGTCCGTGGGGAAAGACTACTAGCGGGCAAGCTGTTCTCTGTAAGTTTCTCATCAGTTTGTTAGACGGAGTTCGCACCTGCTGAGATGCAATAATTTTATTATAAATTTCATACGACGACAGAGTCTCGTGAAATTGAATCCAGAATCGTACAATGAGTAGTCAGATCACGGTCTACACTTCGCCCACGCACTTTAGAGTTAACATGGTAGCAGCGTTTTATCATCTACCACACTTAAAACGCTAATCAACGAAAGTTACGCCGCATTTCGGAATATCAAAATTCTTAGACTGACCCTAGCGTTTGTACAATGCAAGATAACCGTATCAACGTCGATGCAATGTCTTCAGGACCTTTTATCGACGTTAATACGATAATTCAACGATCTGTTCTGTCAATAAGGTGAAAAAAGGTGGCGTTTCTTTTTCCTTGCCTTTCTTTCACTTTTCTGTCTTTCATTTCTTCATCTACTTTTTTTTTTCAAGTATATATCAAAGAGTCGTGTCATTGACTCTCCAACCTGCTTATCATTTTCACAAAGAGAGAGAGAGTCGCCGAAGTCCAGTAGTTGGAACACTGGGTTATAGTGCAGAATATTATGGGTTCTTTCTTGGGTCCAGGAACTGCTGGAAAACTCGACTCGCTTACACTATGACGAGGTGGATATAGCAATTGTACAAATGTCAAGCCCTCGTTTTTGTTGTTGCTTCAAAAAGTTTGTCAACTCGGGTGTGCGTAAAATGTATTACATCTGCCTTCATCCTGCACTTTCCTGTCGATGAAAATTATAAATGATGAAAGTCCTAGTCAAATGTTGCCGGTAGCCTACAAAAAGTGACAGATGAAACGTGGCGCGAAAAAGTTAACGCTAAAGTAACCATGCGCGACGTTAACGTTTCAGTCTAAAGAGACAGTAAGAGGGGCCTTTTATGTACTTTAGCTCGAAAGTTAAATCGGCGACCTACTATTTTTATTGCTTTAATGTAAACTTCTATCACTGGGCCTCACTGTGTTAGTTTTTTTGAAGAAAAAATATTTGTTTTCTCTGTATAAAGGTTTTCATCCAAAAGAGACGTGCAAAAAAGTGCGTTTCCCATAGAACGCCATCATAACGTTGGGTCGAAAATGAGAAAAAATTGACGTTTTCGAGGTCCGATATCTTGAAAACGACATCGGCGACCCCCCTTTTTTATTACATTTTCTGCAAGAGGGAATAAAAATGTACAATATTGGGAAGTATAAATAAAATCATGTGTTTTGTCAATTACTCCCACCTCACCTTAAACACTGTTTTCTTTATCTAGTAATTATTATACATTGCATTTATATATAATCATTGTCTGATATGCATTTTCAGATAAAAAAGTCCTTTGTGAAAGCTGCAAAACGATACCGTTCTATACCCATGGGCCGAGTTTGCTATGGGCCGAGTTTGTAATGTGCCGAGATTCTTATGGGCTGAGTTTGTTTTGGGCCGAGTTGTCCTGGAATCCCTGAGTTTAGCTTTAGAAAAAAATGTGGGTCATCCCTTAGGAATTCATCTAAGGGTTATACGTTGCAGAGCAGATTAAAAGGTAGCATTACTGGCAAATTTTATCGCTTTTGGAAAAATTAGGCCATTCCTTAAGTAGACAAGTTAGGTACCTTGCGCGATGACAACCTCTGCTAGAGTTATGATAGGCAAGCTAAGTTATCTGGTGATTGCTTTTTAAGGTACACCATACTGGCAGGTAGCTGTTTCTCCATGATCAACTTTGCTGCCCAGTGACAGCTCTCATAAATCTAATGACCTCTCTTTAATCGTGAGCTCCACTGTCTTGCAACAAAATTCATGTTTAGCGACCTTTGTTCTGTCAGGTATATATGAGCCGCGACACGAGAAAACCAACAATGTGGTTGTGCGCCTAGCGCAGACTCAGATTAGCCTGGGCATCCGCCCAGCCTGATCAGAGTCTTCGCTGTCCGCATGAAGGTAGCTTGGACCCTTAGCTACCCTTTAAGCGCTTAGCGAAGAGTCTGATCAGACTGGGCGGATGTCCAGGCTGATCTGAGTCTGCGCTGGGCGCACAACCACATTGTTGGTTTTCTCGTGTCGCGGCTCATTATTTCAATGGCAGCTAGTTTTAGGTCAGCCAGTCAAGTAAACC
This sequence comes from Ctena decussata, assembly GCA_963989385.1. Lineage (NCBI taxonomy): Eukaryota > Metazoa > Mollusca > Bivalvia > Lucinida > Lucinidae > Ctena > Ctena decussata. Next base: position 63,489,638 of record OZ022508.1, on the reverse strand, counting down.
ATTACTGCCAGTCAGATGGTTGGGAAGATCGTCTACATCCTGGCCCCAACAAGGGTCATTATACCAGAGGGGGAGTCTATCATGATTAGTTGCAGCCATCCTTTGGTGGGTTTTAAGCGCCGAGACAAGGACAGACGCCGGTGCACTGGATTGCGACCATGGTTTTGATCTTCTGAGATCCAGGGACCAACATTGTAATGAGAATGGAAATACAACAACAACAATAGCATGTCTTGTTTGCTATCAGATCCCGATTTCAAGTTTGTTAATTGTAAATGATACCTACGTAAATTATTTCAAATGAAATATTGTTTAAGCAAGACTTTTTAATATACATGTATAAAGATACGATACAGATTTTTCTAAGCTATAGCTTGCCCTTTTAGGGAGTGCAATAACCAACGACTGAGTCCATGGGATTGGACATTCTCCTGTTCTCTAGATCTTCAGAGGCCTTTGCAAGTCATGCGATATCCATCTTGCTCACGCCTATTTGGACTGAAAGATAAATTCGAATCAGGTAAAACGATTTTTACTGCGTGCGCAAGACGTTTCCAGCCCCGGATCCAGGAGTGTGTGTGTGTGTGTGTGTGTGTGTGTGTGTGTGTGTGCGGGGGGGGGGGGGGGGGCTTTGGCGCTTCAGCCCCGGCATCTGTGTTATGTGAAACATGTACGCCCCAAGATAATGAGTACCCGATGACAGTTAGAGATAATGTATCTATGTGGTTAGCTGAAAATATATATTGTGACATCTCGATGAGGCGATTCTCATGAGACATCACAACATATATTTTAAGGCAAGAAAGACTTTATCAAAAAAATCTCATCAAATTGATCCCTAATTGAGTCATACGTTTTCAAGCACCTCTACCCTCGCCCTCAACCCAACACATACTTCTCGGCACCCTCCCAGTCCCATCAGTTATCCAGAGCCCCATCAGTACGTGGTGGTCCGGATCCGGGCCTGGTGTCTAGGACGCCATTACCAATGAGCCCCTTTGTGTATGAAAGGGCGTGCTTGGAAAGTTAGCAGTGGATTGACGCACTGGAGTCATGCATTGTAGAAAAAATGGAGGGCGTTCCTTGCCCATCTTTGCCGTAAAGGCATCATCAAGTGCATGGGGGTGGGGGTCGGAGTGGGGACGGGGCGGTGATGGGGGGGGGGGGGTTATGGGGGAGGGGTTCTACAGTAATAAAGGCCGGAATAAAAATCATGAATTGAAATTGAACAAATATTGAAAAAAGACCAGTTTATCATTTAGCTGTATAATGAAAATTGCATCAGATGATCTTTTCATCTGATTCGATATGCATTTTGTATCAATTCGATTCGAAATAAATCGATCGGTCTCTTTATATTTCCTTTTTAGTCTGAATATTTTTCTCTGTTATTAAGTTTCAGTTTCTATCATTCGTTTTGAAAAAAAAAATTATTATGTATTACTATGAAAGTTTTGTTAATTTTACTTTGTCTAACTATCGCCATAATGTTCATTTGTTGTGGTAGATATGATCCAGGAGAGGAACTATATAAGTACTTGTGCTTTCTTTCCGATCCTATTATTTGCATTTTGTCCATTTGTTTATTGTATTGAATGGTTTTAAATAAAATGTGTTTAAACCAAATAAGTCGTTGAATTCATTTGCCCTTACTTGTTTTGCGGAGATTTTGTTATTTGTTTTAGTTAAATTATGTATATATACCTCCCGAAATTCACCCCAAAAAGACAGTTCGTACTTGTGCTAGAATCAAAATTAAAACACGATACAAAAGCTGGAGAATTTTACTTTCTGATACCGTCCATGATGTAAAAACATGTTAAGAATAAAAAAAAGTTATTAAGTGATAATGAAATCTTCCCTTATTACACGTATATGACGAGTTGGTTCACAGGTGAAGTGCAAGTATGCAGTTAACATGTTTTACTGCTTCATAGATTGGAGGTTCAAGTAGTATACAATAGTACAGCACAGTTCAGTTCAGTTCAGTTCAATTCTCTTATCAACGTTACCCAAGTTGCTCAACGGTACGTAACCATAGTTGCACACACTTGGCACCGTGTGTCCTGAAGAAATGTCACATTTTATGTGCAAATGTTCTATCTGCAAACTAAAAATTGTCTTTAAATCTCAGAATTCAGAATAGAGTTAGCAAATTAAAAAAAAAATAAGGATTTTTAGATTCTTCAGATTATTCCTCAGTAGCTGGAATCATCCTTGCTTCTCAGGTTAATTAGACATAAATAATTTTCATGTCAAAATCTCAAACTCATTTTACTCGAAGCTTGTGCAATATGGTACATGTAGATAGAACAGTCTAAGAATGCGGTGACGATATGTACCCTGGTTTTGTCTTTTTAAGATTCGTAAGAATATTATACTGCTGACTTTTTAATTCTAGTTTATGTTGGCAGGTCTGTCTTTGCTTCTTGTCTTGTTTCCATTTTCGATTTCGACAGAGGACTGCTGCCCGTTGGACCTGAAGGCGCTGGCGCAATCAAAGCCATGTGGGAGAAATGTTAGAACTTCAATGACCAGACCTGCAGGAAAGACGACAGCTGGCTTCTCTGTCTCTATTCTACAAAATTCACAATAATCTTGCTATTGTAGATAATATGTACCTATCTGAGGTCGGTGTAGGGAGCAGGAGAACTAGGTTCCACCCATTCCAGTATCACCGTCCAAATGCTTATTCGGACGGTTTAAAGAATTCATTCTTCCCCAGGACACTTGCATCTTGGAATGGCCTTACAACTGAAGCTGTCTTTTCGGAGACAGTTGATGGGTTTAAGACCAAAATATAGTATCCTAGGGTAGAGCAGGGGACCTCTTGTAAATAGTTTTAATCTGGTAGTGGCTTTGTCACAAACTCATTAATTTATTATTATTATTATTTTGTGATAACTTATGTGCCACACCACAAACCTGCAATCATGGTCATAGTTTGACCGAGAGCAGTAACCATAGAAAGAAAGAAAGATTTTTGGCTCAAGGGTCTTCGTTTTGTGCATTACTCTTGTTTGGTCATTTAACTTTGTTTGTTCGAAAATAACTCTGTTATCTAGTGTTATTTGTTATCTTGAATCCGGCGTGGCTTTCTTTCTTTCTTTTCTTCTTATGAGCTTCCAATAGGGAACACCCCAAGGATTAGTGCACGACATCTAAGCTAATAGTAAAGGGAGTGACTATCGGCACGACCGTCTTGCGGATAAGAATCCTTATCGGCACGACGGTCTTGCCGATAAGAATTCTTATCCGCAAGACGGTCGTGCCGATAAGAATCCTTATCCGCACGACGGCGGTCAGATATTCTATAGACAAAGTTGCATTCATTCTGAGAATTATTATTATGGTATAATAATATTATTTCATTTCTGTTTTTAAATAATTGTTCTTAAGTATTTGAGTCACAACACACAATGTTAATTTCAATTATTTTTCTTATTATATTTCATCATGGAAGCCTTTTGACTGTCGAACATAGAGCCGGCGAATAATTGCGAAAATGCGAATTATATATTTCAACATCAGTTGCTGAATGCTTTTTATCGGGTCGGATGATCAGGTTAACGCTTAAAACAAGTTTATTACAGTAATACACAGTCCGATGTGGGTATGACAACAGCTGTATATTGAACATTTGACATTAAGTAATTTAGATAATAGGTCTAAAACAATATACATTTGGACTATCAGCGGCCGTTGCGCAGTGGCAATGTGCGCGGCCTTGTAAACCTGCGCCCCAGGTTCAAGACTCCACGTGGTATTTTTTTTTTATTTTATTTTTTTTTTATTTAAATAAAAAAAAATCATTTGTCGCATAAAACATTTGCTAATTAATAGTTTATTTTGTTTACTGACATTAACTTATTTCAAACAAATCTTTGACCTTGACAGACAAGCTGAATCAGGAAAATATTTAATTGTGACCTGCTTGTGTCAGACTATTTTTCCCAGCAAAGTTTTTGTCAATATTGTGTTTACGGCCTAATTCCGTCTCATTCCAATCATTTTAAATTTATAATATGTGTTACCAATATAAAAATTGTTGAAATAAACCATTGATTTGAATTAGCAATAGAAACTAATCTTTGATTTTGACTGACAAATTACTGAAAGAAATCTAGACTAATAAATCCTTTTAGGAAAATATCGAAACCTATTAATAAATAGCATTACATACTGTAAATGTATTATCGAGCAAAATCAAATTTATTGTAGCAGACTTAACTGATATAAAATGAGTAAAAAAATCTTTGCCCTTGTCCAACAAGTGAAATAAATCTTTGACCTTGACCGACAAGTTAAAGACAGTTAGTCTGATAAATCATGCCTAACTTTCTTTTAATAACTTGTCGGTCAAAGTCAGTTCTGACTTGTCTGATAAATATTGTCAGATATAACAATTGTTGGGTTGCACTTATTAGTTGTTGTTTATTTATTTATTTTTTGAAATCTCAGGATTTGTACATAAGCAGAACAAATAAAATTTCTTTAAATTAAAAAATGGTAATTAAACCAATTTTTCAGTGCTAACTCATACTGTCACTCTGACTGAATACGTTTTAACATACATATGTATAAACGATACAACCTGTGCACATCGAACTGGAATATGCCCAAAATAAGATTGCCCCGGTTAGCGGTAAAGCTGGGTTCCGGTTCTCAGACGTTTTAACAACTTAAAAGATGGCCATAAGATGCTTTTATACCATTTTTAAAGTTATTTAACATCCTCCATATGAATTGCTGACACGGTGTTGTATGAAACCATTGTAAGAAAGACCATAGCATCTGTAATGGAGTATCTGATCGCCGTCGTGCGGATAAGAATTCTTATCCGCACGACCGTCTTGCCGATAAGGATTCTTATCCGCACGACCGTCTTGCCGATAAGGATTCTTATCCGCACGACGGTAATGCCGATATCCTCGGCCAATAGTAAATCTTCATCATGATTACAGAAACGCTTCAAATCTTGTGTACCCGTCTGTTCTTGTTTGTTTACACATGGCTGCATATTGTTGTTTGTTAACAATCATTACAATGGCTCAAATATTCTTATTTTCAGACTGTCATGCCTATTATTGGTCTGTATTGGATTGTAAACATTGAAATGTAATATGAAATAGGTGTTACCTAAATGCGTGCAAAAGCAGATTTTTTTTTCTTTTATAAAGCTGAGGGCATATAATCTGCAGCCATTTAACTTCTAATTAGGTCAGGACCGGGTTGTATCAAAGTTTTCGTTGTCAGCGACTTATCTTTTAGTAATTGTGCGGGGTGGGGAGGCGGTTGAAAACACTGAAATTTTAGGGAACAAGAAAACATGCTAAAGTAATAATAACGAAATTAATAATAAGCTTTATTTATAGTCGCTTATTTTTTATCAACAACTAACATAAGCTCTGTAGAGCTTTTATTGCGACTATTAAGACTAGATCTATATACATTTATACAAGCTGAGCTGTGGATACGTGACTTGCTTAAGGTCACAACGCAAGGGTCCTGGTGAGGATCGAACTCGGAACCCTTCGATCATGAGTCGGGCACACTACCAACCGCGCCACTGCTTTTAGGGAAGAGCAGAAATAAATAAATAAAAATTCTTGAAAGCAATTATGACCTGGAGACCTACGTTTCAAGTTTGTGTTTTTTTTTTTGTTTTTTTTTAAATGGCACTGGTATGCAAACGGCCGATGTTTCTCTTCCAGAGTATCCCTTTTTGATAGTTCTTTGCTACACCTGCGGAAGAAAAAGCGTTTATTTTGTCATGACAATCACATGGAGCATTCGTGTGTCGTCATACTTTAATTTTGACTGACGCTTGATTCAAACTAAAGGCTTGCAGTAACGATCGATATTATTGGCTTAGCGCTTCAGTTTTGCTGCAATCAGTGCTACACCCCCTTTTTTAAGGTCAGCCCTCGCTATACTGGTCGTTGTCAGTCATATACAAAACACACTGCATGACCTTGCCGAATGCGTGTGTCCAAAATTTCGGAGCACAATATGTCCGTCGCTACAAAGTATATTTCTGAGTGTTTCTATGGTTTTATAACCTAAGGTGTATGATACATGTTTTCGGCCATTTTTACAAAGGGTAACAACTTTTGTTGTGACTACCTGTTTGCTTCCCTGCACGACATAGCCCTTCCAATCTAATCGTTAAGGAATGAAAAGGTCCATGAGGTCGCTATAGTGAAATATTTGAATTGAGGTTGGGAAGAATTAAATACCGCGATTGCATTCGACTAAACCAGAAAACTTGCCAAAAGAAATATGTGGCCGACGACGAAGCCGCCTATGTTTTATGGTTCACTTCTGCAAGTCGCAGACCAGACACAAACTGAAGATTTGTAAGATACACCTTAAAATACTGACGTTATACAGTCAAATTAGAATTATACGGATAGTCTTTCATCCGTATGTGTGTGCGTCACCATTTATTTCGTCATAATTTGTAATTTTCTAACAGTTTATATGTAAATAAAAGCAGAAAGACAAAAGAGTACACAACTAAACCACCCCCGTGTACCATACCTCAAACTCCTGAATAAACAGCAAAGCTTGAGCTTGACGAAACTCCGATTTTATTTTTGGATTGGTCTCCGTTACGTCTGCGGGTATTTCAGAAAATGACAAAATGAAAAAAACAATACCAGGAGTGCAATTTCGTTGCTCTAGCAAAGACCCAGATCAGACGGCTACAAGGAAGAACCTTATCCGGCACTATTCCCGATTCACATGGCTCTGTACTTTGCGTTTATTTATTTCATTTTAATTATTTTTTTTAGTTTGATATTCAACAATCGAGAATAAAATATGTGTAAGTAATAAGCTGCGAAACCCAAGAATAATGGAAAATCTTTCTTTACGATCAGTCTGCACACATGCGCAGTTTGGCCAGGGTACACGCAAAAAATAAACTGAACAGTGCACATATTTAGGTGACTGAGTACACTTTAATCCCTTTTCAATTTTGCCATCGGGTCAAATTTTAAAGGAAAGAATTTGATCCTCAAACAGCCAATTTTTGCATATGTTTAAGAAGCGTTTCATCGCCCAAGGCAGCAAAGAAAGTCAACACCGCATCGCAAAGGTCTCCAGTAATTAGTACAGTATTAGTATTTTTTTTACCTTACATTAAGTAATTCCGATTTTGTGCTAATCCGAGTCTTCTCTGGCGTCATGGTGGATATTCTTTATTTTGACACTAACAAGCCATGTCGATTAGTATTATCAATTTTGATTAACTTTGTTAATATTAGCAGTGGTAGTAAACATCTGCTAATTCACTCTCTATGAAAACACATGTCGTGTTATCTCAGATACAAATCTAGCGATTTCTCAACGTATGTTTTGTAAAATTGAGATAAATTACCTCAGAATTACTATTACTTATTACAGGTCTAAAATTTACAAATGATAGCACGTCTAATACTTAATTAATGCAAAATTTTATTGGGCAGTTTGAAGTAGACTGGGATGTATCTTTATGCCTTTGATCGTTTGAAGATTACAGTTTCTTTGATGTTTTCACTCACTGTGTAATTGAGATTTTTTATTCAAGATCTATTTTCTTCGGGTAGTAAATATGATTGAAACACTTGGCCTCCAACAGATTTCCTAATCTAGATATCTACAATAACTATTGACTTTGGTTGTGATTATTTGAAGAGTCGGATGTAAATTTCTTATGACATAATTATGCAAGAATTCATTTTAAAGAAAGCCTTGAATTATTATTTTTATGGTTACTTAATCTTGGGTGTGGAAAAAGTCTTGCGAAAAGGTATGAGAATCATCCCTCGCTTTTGCGTGATATTTCAATAGATTCTTCATGCGAATGGAGAAAGGCTCCGATCAGACTGCGCGAATGGCCAGGCTGATCTGAGTCTTTGCCGTTCGCACTTTCCGTAGTATAGTTGAAATTATATACTCCGCGATTTCAGAATAGTTTCTGAATGAACACTTTTATCAATAAAATGTTTGAAACAATCTCATCACCAAACAAAATACGCGCATGTACTTTTCATATTTTTAGACAGAGCCACGTGCTACTTGTGAATGACAAGGTTATTTTTGGGTTTTTGTAAAACCACTAACGATTGGCTAAAGCTTTTCATCTACCCGTTACTTGTCTGGGTTGACGTACGCTAGCGGTAAAATAACACACGTCACATCAAGCAAACTCGATGCGATCAACATGGCAAAATAAAGAGTATTTCTTCCGCGGGCTTAATAATCCCGATATTTCTATTTTGCACAGTGTCGTTTATTGTTGCAGTAAGTTCGACCTTTTGCTTCAAGCTGGTTCCATCAAAATATCGGTAAAATGCTAAACAAATAGAGAAATAGTAACTTAATAAATAAATAGACAACAAATAAAAACTATGACCGAATTTCATCACAACGTTCTCCATTCCTCGAAAAATCAAATCAAATTAGATCCAGTTGCTGGATAAAATAAGTTTGTTGGTTGGTTGTTTTGGGTTTGAGACAGTATTTCAGTCTATATCGAGCAGTTTCCCACAGGGAGAGAGAAAAAGATGATATTAAGCAAGAGGGAAAAAATATCCAAATCCGCACCTACAAACAGAGTTGGCCCTTGCCCTACTCTTATCCAAATGTGTAGGACGCCCCGGCACTGAAACTCATCGCCCGACCGATGTGTCCGATGTGTAGGCCCCCAGAATGGGGGTGTCATCTTACAAAGAGTACATATCCTGCAGGAACACAACGGTAATTCAACGTTGTGTACCTGATGTGTAGGCTCATAGAATGGAAGTGTCATGCATGCAAAGAGATAATTATCCTGTAGGCACATAACGTTGATTAAACGTTGAGTGTCCGATGCATGGGATGTCATCTTTCAAAGGGTACATATCCAGCAGACACACAACGCTAATTCAATGCTGTAGGTCCGATTTGTAGGCTCCCAGAATCGGGACGTCATGTATACAAAGGGGTACCCTGCAGGCACACAAACGTTGAATCAGTGTTTAATCAACGTCGTTCAACGTCGATAGCCCGATGTGTAGGCTCCTGGAAATCCAAGAATGTTTCGTCCAACAGATTGTCAAATCGGGCCACAAGGTTTATGAAAAGTCCTTAGATGATGGTGCGTAACGTTGCGCGCGTTGTCTTATGACGTCATCATGTCGTGACACACAATGGTCAATGCTGTGTTTGTAAACATACTTTGACGATGCCAACGGTAAAGTGAAGCACGTTTTTAAAGGAAAATGTAGATGTGTAGCTACCAAGCTTTGGATAATTTACAACTATAGATACTGGATGACATTTGAATGGCTAAAGGTTCTTGCTCTGCATGGAAGTCATTGCACATCGAGGTATTTGGTTCTATTCACGAATTTCCGTGTCCTTCGTATTCTACATTGACTATGTTGTCTTTAAAAGAGTCGCTTTTCCGAACTATCGAGGTCAATTCTAACGATGGCGGCCATCATATCCAATCGAATCCACGCACGAGATTAATGGCATGTGATTTATGACGTAGTGTCCCCTATTGTTTGTTTATTTATCCTTTAGCTGATACACGGCTAAATCAGTTACCGTTTACTTATTTGGACTTCTAAGTTGGATTGACCGCCTTTAAAAATAGAACAAAAAGAAATAAAAGTTGAAGAAAACTTTTTCGGTCACTCTCTCAGAAGCGGGACTTCGTCAAGGAAGGGCATGTGATCGAGCATGGTTCTCGGCTCAGTGTTACCTTGCATTACAGAAACGGGACAAATGCAATGTAAACAGCTTAAGGGCGCAGCCATATTTGTCCAAAAGTTTTAAGCTGGAAGGTGTTGGATTTGCTCTTTGTGGAAGTAGCTTTTTTTAATGATGCGTGTTATCTATAGGCGTGCAGCAGCACGGACGCGCTTCGCGCGTCCGCGCGCGTGAGCTGCGCTCACGCGCGTTGCTTTTGCACGTACAAGTCTGTTTATGTCTTTACTTAGCTGTCACTTTAGAATGGGTTTTCCGGGACAACAAATCATGCAGACGATGGAAGTTGTGAAAACTGGTTTGACAAGTTTGGGTATAAATAGTTCAGTTTCTAAATTTAGAAGACTTTGCCTCTCATTCATAAACATTGGGGTGCATGGGCGAAACCAGAGGATAGACAGAAGGTATTGTTTTTTAGGTCTAAATGAGGCTGTCAGCAGATTATTTATTGCCTGCACAAAATGAAGATGCAATAGAGAATATCTGTACAGACTGATCTCAGTGTTTGATGTGCAGGTACCGCTATGCAGATCCTGCTGTTTGTTCTGTTGATATTACCAGATTACAAGGCTGTAGAGAGCCCTGGTCTAGTGGTCAGCTGATAGCTTCATGGGTTCAGTGCTGACCTAGCAGTCCTGGGTTCATATCGCGGCAGAAATCTGTCCAACTTTATACAGGGTTCCATTGCAGAAAGCCTATCATTATCACCCTCCCATCACCCTGATATGTCTGAAATACTTTCTGAAAGGGCATAACAGGTTAGGGAGAAGTTCAAATGGAGCTATATAGCCCGTTCAAGCTATATAGCCCGATTGAGGTATAAAAATTAAGTGGAAATTAAAGCATATTGCTTCTGCATTTGCAATAAAGCTGAGCTGCAAAATTTGATATGAACAACAGTATTAAGGATGACAAACCTTTTATGATTTTGTAAAGAAAATGACCTTCCACCATTGCGTTTTATGCAAATTGAGGAAAATTTAAATACAAAAATATCTTTGAGATGCCCCCTCAAGCTGGACAGATATATCCACTTCTGTGTCATGGTTTACATACCTGCTATGCTGGGATCATCTCAGAGGTATCATTGGACTGCAGTTATACGAAATTATAGAAATGTCAGGGGAATGTGAAGAAACATGTTTTCATAAACATGTGGCTCTTTCACAAAAACGCAAAGGCAGAAAAATCAAATGGCTTTGCATTCCTACATGATTTTCATCAATATTGAAAGCGCAATACTCAAAAATTTGCGAATATATTCAAAATGGATTCAGGTGAAGAATCTTCCAAATATAATGCAGTTTCTATACCTTGATCGGGCTATATAGCTCCATTTGAGCTTCTCCCTAACCTGCATAACATTGCAAGTAATCCTTCCATCTATTACAGGGCCTAACAAATCTGATAATTTATCCATGTACAGTGCTGATCACCTCTTGCAGTCTGGTCCTGTGGCATTTTGAGGATGTTCCTGGTTGTAAATTGATGTAACATCTCGTTTTCACTATAAAATCATCAAAAATAGTGACATTTGTCTGTGATATACAGAGGGATATTGGTGGAACCATGCATGCTCAGACAAAAAAAAAAATTATAGAATGTGAACTTGTGAAGGAAACTACTAAATTATTAGAATTTTTAGTGTTGGAATAGAGATAATTTTCTTCTAGCAGTGAATTATTGAGTTACAAGTCTGAGTGTGTTGGTCAGTGGTACGTGGACATACCATTAGGGCTCTGTGCTTGAGATATGCTCTACTTTAAAACTGGTTTCAAAACAAACAGAGAATTATTTGAAAACAGTTCACAGCTCCAGCTGATCTATATCTTAAATACAAAGGTTAGGAGAAATTTGGACTTAAAGTTAGTTGGTCTTTAAAAACAACACAGATATTGAGACATGAAAATGTATGATTAGAATTTTAAAGAGTTCAAATTTTCAAAATGAGTCAGGATTGACCCTTTCTGGAAAAATAAGGGCAGTTGCCCCAAAAATCCAAAACTCTTCTTACGAATAAATGCTGAACAAAATTATCTGTATAAAAATATCCCCTTCCTAACCATGCTAACTGTGTTTCAGAAGACTCCTACAAAAATGGCAGCTGGGAACCTGAGAGCAGTCAAATGGCTCTTTGTTTTTTGCAACGCCTTATTTCTGGTAAGTATAGCTACATGCTACACGTACCATTATGGGACACCTAAAAGTGACAGGTAGTGGTGGAGTGATGATCAATTATAATTGAAAGTCAGTTGGTTTATGGAACCGATTCCGATCATCGATTGTAGAATTGTCAATCGATTATAATCGGAAATAAATATTCATACCTGTCAACTTTTGGAAAATCTCATGGGGGAGAAAGCGTGAAAATGACCATTTCAGCAGACTTTTTCAGCAAAACTGCACGCGCTTCAAAAGTCCAGACAATTTCATGGGGGAGATATATGAAAATTTTATACTATTTTAAGAAAAAAATCTTAAAATTCAAACAAAAATAGGGAGATGCCCTTAAAATAGTGAGATTTTGCCATTTTTGGCAAAGATGGGAGGGAGAGTGGGAGTACCATCAAAAATAGGGAGACTCCCTATTTATGGGGGAGAGTTGACAGGTATGAATATTTGTTATGAAAAATACAAAACTGGTGTAAAGAGAGATTGGCAATAACATGAATTATTGATGAAACATACTTGTAGATTATTTCCATGGATAATTGCTCAAACCTGCTCAGATTGCACATACCATGTCTATTTAATTTTTTTTTTTCGAACATTGTTTAATTATGAAATTAAAGCATACAGAATGGACTGTATGTTATCCAATTGTACAATCGATAGCTAGTTGGTTAGGTCTTCTGATTATATACCGATGATTGATTGTGATTTTAAACCAATTGCCCATCACTAGTGACAAGCCTTTGTGGCCTGTTAATGGATAGGAGAGCTGACAGTGTTCTAGGCCTTGCCGCTGTGTGTTGAAGCGTCAGGGGGGCACATGTGTAAAGGTCAATTTCTGCTGAGGGAAGGTCAGATGGTTTTCCCGGGCGCTCCGGTTTTCACCCACCTCTGCTCAACAATGGCTGAACATAAATATTCTTGAAAGGGCCATAAAACCCATATCAAAGAAAAAACAAATAACAACTGAAAGTGGTCTGCTGAAAATAGTGTAGATGTCACAAACATTTTGACCAAATCACAATTTTTGATGAAACAAGGTTAGTCTATGTACATGTATAAACAAGAAATGTTCTTGTGTGTAGCAAATGCCCCCAAAGGCCCCTTAAACTGACCTTTGAGCCCTGGTTGTGACCTTGACCTTGAGCATGGAGCCTGAGTCTTGCACATGACATTTTCGTTCCCATTTTGCTTTACTTTTCTGTGAAGTTTAAATGTGCTTCAGCAGTTTGAGAGGATTCATGGGGACTTAATTCAACCACTAACCAAACTGTGTTGTGTCCTTGACATTGGATGTTGGAACCTAAATGTCACACCTGACATAACTTACCATAATACTTTACTTTTCTTTAAGTTACCATTTTATCATGCTCTACCTTTCTGTGCAATTTGATGAAATTCGCTTGAGCAGTTTTGAGTCAGTTCAGAGATATGAGTTGACCTCTGAGCCCTAACTGTGACCCTGACCATGGGAAACAGAACCTTAATTTCTTTGTGACATATCATCTCACTATTTTTAACCTATTCATGGAGTTTGAAGTTGACATTTGATCTCTGACTATGACCTTGGCCTTGGATTTTGGAACCTATGTCTTGTGCACTAGGCTTAATCTTTCTGTAAGGGCTGCTTTGGTACTTTTCTGAGTAATTACCGAGACATGATTTGACCTCTGACCCCAGATTGTGACCTTGAACCTTTTATTTGAGATCATAGATATTGTATGTGACATACCTTTTCATCATAGTATACTTTCCTGTGGAGCTTGATGAAATTGCTTAAGCAGGTTTGAAGTTATTATAGAAGCAAGATTTGACATTTGACCTCTGATTGTGACCTTGACCTTGAATGTAGTAACCCAAATCTTATGTGCAACACATCCTCTCATTATGTTCTATCTTTCTGTGAAATTTCATTAAATTTGCTTCAGTAGTTTATAAGTTATTGCTGAGTCACACTTTGACCTCTGACCCAATTGTGGCCTTGACCGTGGGCATAGGGATCTAAGTCTTGGGCCTGACACACCTTCTCATTATACTTTATTTCTCTGTGAAGTTTCATCATATTTGCTTCAGTAGTTTTAAAGTTCTCCCTAAGAGATAATTTGTAACAAAAAGATTGATGGACGTACAGACAGTGCGATTTTAATATGCCACCCGAAGTTCCCTACGGGGCAGAAAAATGTGCAAATCAATATAATTTCTGAACTTGGTATTTATATGGGAAGTTGCTCTTTTGTTAACAGATGTGGTGCACCTAAAGTGATTTTTGGAAACTTTGAAAAGGACAAGGTTGATAGTAAGACCCAAAACACCAGTCTTTAGGAAGTGGTGATTGTGGATATGTCACATGTTGATGATTGTGTGAGCGGTGAATAAACCACTTTTACAAGTGCCTCAAAATTACAGGACTTCTTCATATAAAAGCTGTTGAAGCCCCTCATTAATGAGTTACTTCATAGTGTTTTGTTTTAAGCAAGGGCGTAGCTACCTATACGCAAATACGCAGGTGCGTATTGAAATTTTGTCAAATTGACAAAATTTCAACAGACACCTGCGTATTTCCATGCTGAAATGTTGTTAATTGGGCGTAATTTAACACTAACTGCTAATAAAAACAAAATTTGAAAAATCTGAGTGGCTTAACCCCCTAATAGCGCCCTTAATAAGTATAAAACATAATTGTGCGTACTGTGTATTTATCCCTAGCTACGCCCCTGTTAAGGGGTGGTCAAAATATTTACAGTAAAAAATCTAAGTATTGGGACACATCTGAACAAACAGTGCAGACCTAAAGGTTGGATGACTTGCCATTTTAGGTCCTTTTCAACAGTATTTCAATCATATTAAGGCGATAGGAGGGTGATAATGAAAAGCTGTGTGCAATGGAATTCCATTTACAGTCGGAAAAATTACTGTCTGCTGTGAGGCTCAAACCCAGGACGGCTAGATCAGTAGGCCAGTGCTTAACCTACTGAGCCACCAGCCTCCTCAGACCTAATGGAGATGTCTTATTAGGGTCTACACTGTTTGCCAGTACATATGGGCACACTTTATTGTGAAACCAATCAGTTCCATTTTGAGGACAGTTACAATAATTATTTTAGGTATTCCAATCATTATTTTTTTTAATAAGAAAGAAAAACAAAACCTTACCAGGCTCATTCGCTGACTATTTCAGATTATGGGTATAGCCATGATTGTTGTAGGTGCTTACCTACAGATTTCAAATGCGAGCTACATGAAACTGGTTCCCAATGATGATTTCTTCACAGCAACAGCTTTAATGATTGCGTCGGGTACCATCGTTATAGTGGTGTGTTTGTTTGGTCTCGCTGGAGTTCTGATGGAGAGCCAGTGTTTCTTGGGCATTGTAAGTATTGTGATAATATACTCTTGATTTTGATGGATTCCATATTTTGGGATCCATCCTGAATCATTTTAAGGTGAATGGATACACCTTCATGGTTTTTCATATTTTTACAAAGGGAAACAACTTTTGTGACCTCCTGTTTGCTTCCCTGCACAATATAGCCCTTCTAAACTGAAGTCTACTCTAAATGGAAAGAATTTGCTTCTAGAAAGCAAATTCTTTCATTTAAGAGTTGTCCCCCATTTAAAAGGGAAGCATAAATGAAAGTTGGCATCCCTGCCAATTGACCTAAATGAGTCATGTATATGTTTTAGTTGCCATGGCTCAAGTTTGGTGTTCAGATGAGTTTTGAGTTACCTGGCAAAATTTTTCCTAAATGTACTTGTGTATTGGGTCACCTAAAACCATGAATTTTCCATTTGTACCAAATGGAAAATAGATGGTTTTTAGGTGTCCTAGAATTTAAGCACATTGGGAATGCATGGACTAAATCTGGGAATGTGATTTTATATTTATACATGTACATAAATTTACTGAAAACATTAAATGACCAAAAAAAGATTCTTCAGATTTTTACCAGTGAGGAGGAAGTCTGCACAATGTGGAAGCGTTGAGATCCTGCTGAAAGTTTGAGTGTACATGCCCAGGACATGAAAAGAATTCTCAGTAAACTAAAGTATGCAAAGTAGTTAAGCATTCTGCTGCAACTTTTCCACAATAAAAACAAATTGCCACCCAGAATGTGAATAATCACAGAAGCTCCCATACATGCTGAAGTGCACACTGACATAAGTACTGATATAACCATAATGGTTAAGGCTTTCATAAGATGTACATGTTAGATGTAACAAGTTTTCTGAGGAGGCATGCTGCAGGGGTATCTTGTGTATTAAGATGCCTCTATGTTATATCATTTCAGTATTTCCTGTGTGTATTAGTCATATTTGCCCTGGAAATTGCTGCTGGTGTCATTGGCTATATTTATTATAACAAGGTGAGCTATAATTTTGTAGATTCTCTACTTGAGAGCAGAATTTCTGCAAGAAAGGTTATATATCCTTAAAGCACAAAAAATGCAGACGGTAAAAGTTATTTGAAATAAAAATTAAAAAAATGTTTCATCCAAGCTATATCAAGAATTTAAAGACTAGAGGCAAAGCAGTGTAGATCCAGATGAGGTGGCTCTTTTTTGCAAATTCTGCTGCATGTGTTTTCATTTTTAGAGCTTTAATTGTAAAGGGCCTCAGTGCTTTTGCAGTAATGGTTTTAGACCAGGGTTCCCATGCTGAGAGAAAAAGTTCTGAAAACGGTCAGGAAATTTTGTGAGTCATGGAATTAGGACAGGACATTCAGAAAAGTTAGGGAAAAGTCAGTAAATTAAAAAGTATACTCATTCTGATCAAGCAGTAAGGATATAATTTCGGGATAGATAGTCTATTTGTAGAAGTGTTTATGTTTTGAAAGTTGTAATTTAATTTATTGTAATTCAATTTACGTGTATATTTTGAATGTAGTAATTTAATTTATTGTATTTCAGTTTAAGACTGCAGTTTAATTGTTATTTTGAGTAATTGGCCGCAAGTTTATTACTAAGCTTTTTCAAAGATTGATTTGAACCAGAACACTAGATAAAGGGGAGTATTTGAGGAATAATTTGGGATAATTTTTCTTATTTCTCATTGAAACTATATGTTGTGACCCCTCATCTCATTGAGACGGTTCAGATGATGGGTGAGACGGTTCAGATGATGAGTAAAAACATATGTTGTACACAGAATTAACAAAAGTTATCCCTTATTATCATCAAATATCCCTCTTGTCTAAAGCTCTGTATGAACTTAATTTCAGGCTGATGATGAATGGAAAGGAAGGTTGTTAGATGGTTTAAAAGATGAAGAAAAGAGAGAATATTGGGATGAAGTTCAAAGAAAGGTAATTTACTTCTGGGTCCAGTTATTCAAAGCATCATTAGCTTTACAATGTCATTAGTCAAAGATTTATTAAGTCTTGCAGTGCATACGAGGGGCATTGGGAAAGTTTTCTGATTACAAAAACACATAAAGCTATGATATGCGTAGAGAAGTCTGCAAAAACATGGTGCATTTTTTTGAAAAAGATGCATTTTTAACCTCTTTGAAAGAGGTATACCCTAAAGACACTGCAGAATTTTACTTTAGTAGGCCGTAATTTATGTATCAGCAGTCTTTGATTTTTTTTAAATCTTTGTTAGTTAAAGAGAATGCCCAGATAATGCTGTCCTGTAAATATCACAGTAATTATTTTTAATCTAGGTTCCATACTGGCCCGGGAATATGGAATATCCGTACTTTATGTAGAAGCAATTTCTCCATCTCTGCTAAATTTAATGATTTTGTAATGAAAACAAGTGTATTAGCATTCGAAATCTTGTCAGCAAGAGTATTTACTAGAGTCACAGAAAACCTGTCAATAAATTCAAATTAAAGCCAAAAATGAAGTGTCTACAAGCTTTCAAAAATGACGTTAACGTAAATTTCAATAACGTTATAAGAACTGTGCATTGCTCTTTGCAAGGAATAAATCGATAACAGTTGCCACCCTTCTCACTTTTGTATGGATATTGTAGGCAACGATGGACAAGCAAATGACAAAGGTTAATTTTGTATTTACAAGGATATTTGACTTGACTGCCTAACACTGAAAAGGTTTTACATATGAAATTAGGCCAGTGGTATGACTCAGACCTATTAAAATGCATTGTAACTCGATAAGAAAAAGTGTCTTTGTATAGTGTTTGGTATCATTATAAAGACAAAATGCAGTGCTTTCAGTACATGTATAGCAGTTGTACCCAGCATGCCCCTATACAAAGTCATGAGGCCATTTGCAAAACTTTTTGAACGCCCCTATATTATAAAATCAAATGTGTGCTGATACTTTTTCTGACAAAAGAAAAAAAATATTAAACTATTATTTCATCTGGAAGTCCAGATTAGAAGAGGAGCGGCTGTAGCGTAGTGGATAACACTCCAGACTACCAATCCAGGGGTCGCAGGTTCGATCCCCCGCTTCTCCGGTCTTTCGGATGAGACTTTAAACAGAGGTCCCGTCTCCATATGACCTCGTTGTTGGTGGGACGTTAAACCCGAGTTCACTCACTCACCCAGATTAGAAGATTATTTGATACATATATTATTTGAGCTGCGACATGAGAAAACCAACAAAGTGGCTTGTGTATCCCCCCAGTCTGATCATAGTCTAAGCTGTGCACTTAAGGGTAGCTAAGGGTCTAAGCTAGCTTCATGTGGACAGCAAAGACTCTGATCAGACTGGGCCAGGCTGATCTGAGTCTTCGCTCGGCACACATGCCATTTTGTTTGTTTTGTCGTGTCGCGGTTCATATTATTTACAGAGATCCAGATTGTGATGAATTTGGGGATGATTTTGAGATATATGAGCCGCGACACGACAAAATCAACAATGTGGTTGTGCGCCCAGCTCAGACTCAGATCAGCCTGGGCATCCGCCCTGTTAGACCAGACTCTACGTAAAGTGCTCAAGGGTAGCTAAGGGTCTAACCTACCGCTATGCGGACAGCGAAGACTCTGATCAGACTGGGCGGATGCCCAGGCTGATCTGAGTCTGCGCTGGGCGCACAACCACATTGTTGGTTTTTTCGTGTCGCGGCTCATATGTTCTCTTCATTCTGAACAAATCTTTTCCTAGGTCACAGCACATGTTAGAAGTATGTGATATGAGGGGTCACAATATTTTTTTGTGCTGTGTTATCAGAAAAATATCCATATGAGTAATCACCAAACACACACACTTATATAAAGCTGTTCCTCATTTTAGGAAAGATGTTGTGGTGTGTCGAACTATACAGACTGGTATACTATAGCCGATCCTGATTACCCATTGGCCGTCCCCGACTCATGTTGTGATGGGCCCATCTGTGGATTACAGGGAGCTAAAGTAGCATTTGATGAGGTAATTTTTCTTCTTTTACAGATTTTATATTGTTTTTTATGCTGATAAGCCACTCACTGCTATTAATAGTCTCAAGCTCCAGAATTTGAAGTTAATTTGTCATTAGATGTCAAATTGTAGTAATTACCATTTATGGTGCTGTAAATTGATATAAATGGGTCCTGGTCTAGAAGGGTTTTAATGTTGTTGGTTTGTAGTGTCGTGGCTCATTTCTTTAAACAAATGCCTAGGCCAGCAGAGTAGTTCAGAATCCCATAAATGACATTCTTCAAAAAAAATCTAGGCAATACATACCAGTTACAAATTTTAGTGGTCTGAATCCAGTGGTGCTGGAATGGACACTGTGGGTGGTGGCATTTATTAGAGAGGAGACATTTATTAGGCTACAGTATTTATTCTAGCACTATCATACCGTATTAATCCTATTAAATGCCCTGCGTGCATTGCATTTTACAAAAAGGGGCTGTTGCACAGAGCATCAAATGTAGTAAATCAGACATTGCCAAAATACCTCTAACAGTATCAAGATGAATGAGTATACTTTCAGAGGAAGCAGCTCTACTATTTTTGCCTCCCTTCTTAGTAGGGTCAACTTTTAAAGAGTAGACCTCGTGCCTAAGAGCTACCTCATTCAGAAAAGAAGCAGGGGACTTTTAATAGGGCAGGGCCTTTTAGTAGGATTAATATGGTATATGGAACCTGTTATCTATATGTGTGCTTATTATTTTACAGGGTTGTTACCAAAAAGGAAAAGATTGGTTGAAAGACAAATTCTTAATTTTAGGACTGTCTGCAATTATACTTGGAGTTTTACAGGTAATTATGCTCGGTACTTTCT
This sequence comes from Ctena decussata, assembly GCA_963989385.1. Taxonomy (NCBI): domain Eukaryota; kingdom Metazoa; phylum Mollusca; class Bivalvia; order Lucinida; family Lucinidae; genus Ctena; species Ctena decussata. The sequence continues at coordinate 63,469,548 of OZ022508.1, read as the reverse complement.
TTGTAGAAACCACATGTATAAACACATTTCTGCATTCAGACATGTTAAATCTCCTTGTTTTTGAGGAACACTCACTCATTTTTGGGTCAAAAAACTTATTTTACACACTGTCTTTCTCAAAATTTAAAGATTTCCTCCTATATCAGATGAAAAAATTAGTGTCTCCCTCATATTTTTTTTCAGAACAAAATCATCTTTAATCACGATTATTGTTGTTATATTTTTTTTGAGGTGCAGCCTCGTATAATTTCGATATTGTTCCACATTTCACAAGATTCCATTGGTCAAATAATGCGTATGTCAAAATTTAGCCAATAATATCAAAGGTCAATGAATATTTAATCTTCGTTTTTTTCGCGTCGTACTGCACTGTGAATACTAGCACTCTGTCTTATATTAATTCAAAATGTTTCTCTTGTTTGTAATTTTACGATAGAAATGTTATCAATAACAGACGCAGATATTCAAAACTTGCATTTTTTCGTCCTAGATCTACTTTCGATTTCTATTTTCGGTTTAATACATACAAACAAACAAACAGTGCAACATGTTGCTAACTATTTTGTCATTTTCAAGATTGACCGTGGTCCATTTTGGAATTCCAAATTGGACAGCTCAATTTTGAGATAGATAGTTGTCGCTACTCAGTGTCAAAATTACGGTTGTGGGTGCCTACGGACATAGCTTACTTATTCGTGAAAGTTATTGTCAAATCTTCAACTAGAGACATATAACAAAACACACTTCCATTTAATCTGCGCCGATTATCTTTTTTAAAGATTTTTCTTGTTTCAAATAATTAATTTCAAGATTATAACAATTCATCATGAGTGTCCATGAAAGATAGGGAAATCTCACCCAAGGGGTAGGAATTTCATCCAAGGACAAAGCTTTGTGAGTCCCTGGTTGATTGATTTGACACTTAACGTCCATGGTAAACGGCTACGGTCATGTCGGGACGGTCAGTTAACCTAACCACACTATTCCTGGGCAGGCTTAGACCTCCTAAGCGGTTAACCAGTACTAAGTGCACATACGTTGGCCAGTAACTGACAACTGCCCTTCTTGAATCAGCAGAAGGAGAAATGAAAGTATGTGGCCAGACCGGGTTTCGACCCAGGACCTCTGACTTATGAGTCAGGTGCCCTACCGATTGCGTTACGCGGCCCGGCCAGTCCCAGGTTGAAATTCTTGGCGAGTCCCTGGTTGAAATTCTAACGGGAGGGTGAGATTTACCTATCCTACATAGACTGGCTCATGAGGGATTTTTTTCTCCCACTTTCATCAGACTTTAAACCTCAAATCGGATTAGGCTTCAAAACAGGAAAATTTTAAGTTTTTAACCAGTGATCGGAAGTAACTTTTGAGCAGCCCAGCTTGTTTGTCTGATCTTCAAATGTTTAAAATGGATGTAAGCACAGTTTGCACCTATGAAAGATAGAAGTTTTTTTATATGAGCTGAGGGCCTGTCTTATGTATGCAAAGGTGAGAGGAAAGAAAGTTTGTTACATTCTATATCTGGACCACTTGAGTAATGCCATTTGTTAATATTTTATTATTTTCTTTTTCAGATAATTTGTGTAGCAGCAGCTATTCTCTTAATCTTCTTCTTGAGGAGGGACTCTCATTATCGAGTGTGAAATCCTCAATGAGTTTCATGGCCATAATATGGGTTGCGAAAGGTAGAAATGGTGCTTAATGAATGGTATTCCATGCATATGCGAATGGCAAAGGTTCAGACCAGCCTACTCATCTGTGCAGTCTGATCAAAGCCATTGCTGTTCACACACACCTTCTATAGACTTTAAGGAATCTACAGGCACAAAATGAAGTACTAGCTAGACTTCACCAGTCATAGACTGGTTTGAGCTTTTGCTATTTGGAGACAGGTTAAGCCCTCTTTTTTGTGGTGTAGGTCATAAGAAATGAGCTGCAATTCTGGAGAAGAGCATTTAATGTAACTACAGTGAATACACAAACCAGTCTGGGAAACCATGGAGTCTAGCTAGTTTAGAAGAGCCTTTATTTCATGCCTAAAAACTTGTTGTGTTCCATACATTTTATATCCAAACAGCAAAGGCTCTGACCAGCCTGCACTAATGATCCTTTGTTATTTGTCTGTGCCAAAAGCACCCTTTGTGTGTTGTGGATGAAATGACTGCTATTGAATATTGTGCAATGAACTCTGAAAATACTCTGTAAATCATGTTTGTATATCATGTTAATTTCGAGCTCTGTTAACTTGTGCACCTACCATATTTCGCCCAAAGGCAACCCTTGGGATTAGATTGTTAGAAAATTTTCATAAAGAGGAACGACTCTGAAAATTTCTGTACTAGGGTGGGGAAACCAACATATTACTGACTTACACCCCTATCCCAGGATTAAGGGAAGTGAAGATTTAACGAGGGGAGGCAAGTTGATTCAAGTTTCAAAATACATGTATGAACGCCATACCTATGTGGGCTAACACCCTTCGTATTTTTTTTTTTAAATTGATTGGGTTAAAGGAGAAAATTGAGAATCTTTGCAAGCTAGTATTTTCTCTAGCCATTAAAATATTTTGAGAAATTTCGATTAACCAGAATGGATAAAACTGGGATGTATCACTATTATAGTAGAGTTACAGACTTCAAAACATGTATGTAAGCTTTCAAGAATCTTGCAAATTATTTTCGTTCAGATCCAGTCGAGTTTTACAATGTGTCATTAACATACTCCCTACTGCCATTCTCCACAAACGTGGGGCCTGATCTGAGATCCAAACTGTTTGCTGCCTAGACATCATTATTGTCAAAATATTCTTGATTTTTGATGCAGACAACAATTTCAGCAGACGGCAAAAAGTACCCAGAATGCAATGGGTTAAATAGACAGTTTGGCATATTGTAAAAGTGGACAGGCTCTCTCAACAAGTAACAGCAGCATCTCAAATGTCCATTGCTTCAGAGCTTTAGATAAGAGGGGGTATTTAGTGATAATTACCGGTAGGGATAATTTTGTTAATTCTGCACAAAAACATATGTTGTGACCCTTCATCTAAACCGTCTCGATGAGATGGTTCGTCTCGATGAGACGGTTCAGATGAGGAGTCACAACATATGGTTTCAATGAGAAATAAAAAATTATCCCTCAATTATCATCAAATACCCCTCTTATCTAGAGCTCTGATTGCTGCAAGAGAATTGCCACACATATTGCCCTTTTGTATATCATACATTTATATGCAAGGACTAGCTGATTCTTATTGAAAGCTGTTTTTGTATGTTCTGCAGAAAGTGGATATATTTGTAAATAATTATTTTTGATACCATGTATATATTTGTATAGCTGTTAAGATGTAAAGATATACAATGCTTTTTAGACAAAATCACAATAGTTTATGTTTATTTCGGAACACAAAATATTAAACTTGTGAACAAAACCTTTGCCAGTTAGATTTTCTTTCTTCATTATAAAGTTCGTATACTTAGGATACATAGGTCTGAGCAAAAATGCAGATCCAGATCAGACTGCTCCTAAAGTCTGATCAGGGTCTACACTGTTTGCCATTCCATCTGCATCTTTTGGGTACTTGACTGTGTTGTAAAACCAAAGTGTCCATTCTCCAGACAATTACAAGTTTACAGTAGTTATATTAGGTATCCCAATGTTTAGAAGTTTTACAGTAGGATCCTGAGCACCATCAGCTGACAAGAATCTTGTTCACTTATCCATCATTTGAGCCGCGAAACGACAAAACCAACAGAGTGGCATGTGCGCCAGAGTGCCCAGTGAAGACTCTGATCAGCCTGGGCAGCCACCCAATCTGATCAATCTTTGCTGTGTGCTTACAGGGTAGTTAAGTGTCTAAGCTAGCTTCATGCAGACAGCAAAGACTCTGATCATGATCATACTGGGTGGATGCCAGTGCTGATCTGAGTCTTTGCTGGGCGCCCATGCCACTTTGTCAGTTTTATTGTGTTGCGGCTCTAATCAAACTGTTCCTCTGAATTTTAAATATACAGATTAGTTTTGCCCAAGGGAGGGGTTAGCCAGAGGTTTTGGGTTCAAATCCTGCTCAGATTGTGATTCTTATCCTCAGTACATCTCATTGAATTTCTCATTGCATCAAACCAATTATTTCTCATTTTCTGAAAACCAAAAGATGAAGGGCCATAAAACCTCTGATTCATACCATTTTCCAGAAAATGCAAGCATTAGCACAAAATATTTCATACAGTATAAGATCTACACTGATGCAAATGGTATGAAATAGTTATAATTGAGCAGCTGCATGACAAAACCAACAAAGTGACATGTGTGCCCAGCAAAGACTCAGATCAGCTTGGGTATCCGCTCAGTCTTTGCTGTCCACACTTCTCCTAGCTACAGTTTTAGTGCCGAGTGATGACTCTGACTGGGCCGATGCTCTAGTTGATCCGAGTTTTAGCAGGGTGCACATGCCACTTTGTTGGTTTCATGTTGCGGCTCATGCCGTGGTTTGTCCACATGTACAAGGAGATAATCCATAAGCAGTAGCTAAAGCTCATTCAGCATCTCCTTGTATATGGCAGACAAACATGGCATAACTCTTACTTATCATTAATCCACTGCCGAGGGAGAAAAGGACAACAAAGGAAACTTTGCCTAATATTGTTACTTTAATCTTCATAGTAATCACCGCCGTGATTTTTGTAAACAGATATAAAATATGCAGACAACATGAAACCATACATAACTTTACACAGTAACAGCACGCTACACAACTGAATGTAAAAGCTATGATCGACACCAGAAATGTGATTTATGCCAGTCAGGACAACTGACCATTATTAAAAAATTCCATGCCATTCTGAGTTTTACATGTGAATGGATCATATAAGCCACGACACGACAAAACCAACAAAGTGGCATGTTCGTCCAGCAATGACTCGGATCAGCCTAGGCATCTGCCCAGTCTGACTAGAGCCTTCACTGTCTGCATGGAGCTAGCTTAGTCCCTTAAGTACCCTTTAAGCACAAAGCAAAGACTCTGATCAGACTGGGTGGATGCCCAGGCTGATCTGAGTCTTAGCTGGGCGCACATGCCACTTTGATTTTGTCATGTCAGGGCTCAATTATAAATGGGTACATCTCCAAGATTTTCCACCATTTCTACCAACGGGAAATTCCCTATTTATTGCCATAAACGACAAAGTCCCTCTAAAAAGGGGATACTCTTTAAGAAATAGGACCATATTCTTTTCTTTAGTAGTTTGACCCCCACTGGAAAGGGAGAAAAAAATGAATGACAGAGTTGCTTCCCCTTAAAGTATACCCATTTACATTCAAACAGACTGGTACAGTATTTCTTTGGTTATAAAACAGCATTTTTTCCCTTCCAACACAATACCAAAAATCTAGATCTGTCTTATACTGTTTTATATGACAGATCTAGATTTTGGGGTTGTTTTAGAAGGGAAAGCCCGATCTCATAGCTAAACTTCACATGAATGATTTACATATCTGCTGTAATTTACGAAGAGTAAACTCCCATCTTATTACCAAATATTTTCATTATCCGTACATTTATTAAAAAGCCCTATTGTAAACCATTAGAACGTCATGTAGTTTATACTTCAATAACTACATCGGTTCACGCAACTTTAAGTGACGTTAAAATAAAAAAACGGTTCTCCAATCTGATAAGTGACGTGACGTCGTTGACGCTGTTCTGCTTTCATTAGAAAAACTGCGTATAAATGTTTTTTCTGCTTCAACTGTAGTCCCTATCGCAAATTTGTGGTAAAATATAGATAGAAAAGAATGTAAATATAAGCAATGAACTTAATTTTTCTGGTGTTTATCGAAGTATAAACTACAATGGGTCGCTAGCAAAGTTTATATGAATCCCTTCGGGGTTCACTTACTTTGCATGCGACCCAATGTAGTTAATACTTCGATAAACATCAGAAACATGAAATTCATTCCTTAAATATATATATATGTTATCTTAAACTGAGCAGCCTCACGACTGACTGGTGTTGATCAGATAGTAAACACTCAAATGTACAGGGTTATCAGGCAATCATAAACTGAACATTGTGAATCTGTAGATACAATAATAAAGTTTAATCAGACATACACAATACCTTTATCATTAATCATAGGCTTAATGACATTGATCTATGGCTCATGAAAAATCTTGACTCCTGCGTGTTTACCCTTATACAATTAAAATCATCTTGTGTGACATTTCCAATTTCTTAAGCGTCTCTGCGAGTCAATCTTGACTGAACAGTCTCACAGCTGAGTCGAAACAAAAACATGTTACACCATTACTCATTGCTGGCAGTTCGCCATTCTCTACAAAAATTGGTGCTGCAGGTTCTGTGATGTTCCTTTCAGAAATTTTTAAGTGCAGTAAACTCTTGATACCTCAAACTTGAAGGTCATCCCAAACTACTGATATTTCTAACTGAATTTTCTGATCCCAGAAAATTTACTTTGAGATAGCAGTAATTTTAGATAAAAGAGTTGAAATGTTAATAAAATAGGAAATGTGTGCAAACTATATTCTTTGATACAAAGAAGGTACTTTGAGATATCAGTGTTCAAGACACCAAGGGTTGGATGTATTTTGCTTGCATTACTACCTTAAATATTTGGCAAGCCTATCTCAACACAGTTAATGAAGGCCTGCACTGTTTGAAACACACCTCTAGACAAAGCATACAAATTCCACCCCCCCCCCCCCAAAAAAAATTTAAAGCTGGAAAAGGTCTTTATAGAAATGGTCGAAGTTTAGGTCACATGTACCCCCCCCCTCCCCCCCTCAAAATTTAAAGCTGGAAAAGGTCTTTATAGAAATGGTCGAAGTTTAGGTCACATGTACTGTACAGACCTTTTCTAAATGTGGTCTTGACTATTTCTGGATGAAGTGGTCGATGTTTCTTTTAGGTTAAACCTTAGAACTTTAACACAAAATCTCAAGCCTTTCGTGGTGCCTTGTGTAAATGTATTTGTTTCGTTTTGTATCTTTCAAATCATACTGATATAAAAAAGCCCTGATGGCATTTACCAACTGAAAATATTCCAAATGCCTATTTTAATTCATCTGAGAATGTCAAGACTCAGACCAGCCTGAGCATTTGAGAAGTGCAGTCTGGTCAGATGCTTAGCTTTTTGGACACGTGTAAGGACGCTCTGCAAAATGTACAGATGTAAAATGAAGCTCTAGCCAAACTTCATTAATCCACAGATTGGTCACAGTCTTTGCTGTTGGCAGATACATTAAGCAACCATTTTGAGAGATGTGATCATAACTGAGCCCCAACAAGACAAAACCAACAAAGTGGCATGTCTGCCTAGCAATGACTCAGATCAGCCTGGGCATCTGTACTGTCTGCTCAGGATCTTTGCATTTACCGCTGGTAAAGGATAGCTAAGGGTTTCAGCTACGTTCATGTTGACAGCAAAGACTCTGATCAGACTGATGCACAGGCTGATCTGAGTCTTCGCTTGGCACATTTGGCCCCTGTTGGTTTAGTTGTGAAGTGGCTCATATACAGATTCTTAGAGCCCAGCCTCACAAAACTCTTCATAACAGTTATAACAATTAACATACAAATACAAACAATGTCTTACATAAACTTAAGTTTTCTTATAAACTCTTTCTTTTATGGGCTGAAGTTGTGATGATCCCCTCTGTAAGGAATTTCTACCAAGATCTAAACAATTTTTTAGCAGAGAGAAAAAAATCTTTTGCCCCAAGAACTATTCATATACAGTGACAGTGAAGAAGAACACAGGTTTAGACTAGTATTTTTAAAGGAATATAAGTTCACAGAGACAATAGTACATGTAATGAGTCCAAAACAAATAATAAGCTGAACAGGAGCACTTTTAGGGAAAGAAATTCTGCCATTGTCATTTTTGCCTTTCTTCTCTATGGGTGTCAATTCTTAAAGAAAAGAATTTGCTCCTAAGGAAAAGAATTTGCTCCCTTAGGAGCAAATCCTTTCATTTGAGAATAGACCACTTCTGGAAGAGTTTTGTCCTCTCGGATAGCAAATAGAAAGTACCAGCAATGAAAGTTGTTCCCCTTTGTAAAACTGGCAGAAAATGCCAGAGGTGTTTCTCAGGGTACATATGTAGTCTGAGCAATAACAGAATCTATGATGGGATTGAGACAACAAATTCTCCCACCTTTGCCAATATAAGATAGGCTCTCAGCTCATATAAGAAATTTCTTTCTTATACCTGGCAACATCTTTCTTATATTAGCAACCAAATTTTTTCATTTTTTGACTAATATTTCAATTTTAAATGTACAAAATGGTCACGCAAGCATGTCAGATGACATTTGATAGCAGATCATGGGTTTGTGACGTCACTTAATTTTAATGGGCAAGCCTCGTCCTGGTTGAAATTCCGACCCCTCGGGTGAGATTTCCCTATCCTACATGGACACTCATGATGGATTGTTATAATCTTGACCCCTTTGAAGAAGAGTTTTGTTACCCAGGGAAGCAAACAGGAAGTCACAAATGTTGTCTCCCTTTGAAAAATTGGCAGAAAAACATCGCCATGTCCTCCATACACCCTTGTGGCAAAAACTATCAGTACCAGTATGTACTAACTTTTCTGAATTGCCCTACATGTTCACTGAACTCAAGGTTAGTTACACTACTAACTAGAAAGCACCATTTTTATAGACAAGAAGGCTTTATGAGCTTTTTATAAAAAAAAACAAAAAAAAAACAAGACCTGTCCACGTACAGGATAGCTCGCCTGCAGTGCCTTGCCCATTACTAAACTTTGACGTAAAACTTTAAAGTGTGACACCCACGCCAACGCCCAAGCGACAACAATAGCTCTCTGTACTTTCGTACAGGATTGCTAAAAACTAGCTTACATAATGCACTTACATTCAAGATACAGGCCTGCCTTTGTCATATAATATCTTGAGTTCATATCATTTGACATCTACATGTAAAATGAACAAAATATACAAATAAAAGCAGCACTAAACAAATACAGAATAGAAACAGAACATTTTACAATACTTCCAAAAACAGTTTCTATGATTTCAGCTTTGGTGAATCACATACTTGAAAGCATTACTACAGTCTGAGCAACACTATGCGAAAACGTGCACATGAAACAGAGCTCCAGATAAGAGTGGGTATTCAGGATAATTCAAAGATAATTTTTCTTATTTCTCAACGAAAATATATGTTGTGACCCCTCATTAGAACCGTCTCGATGAGACGGTTCTAATGATGGGTCACAAAATATGATTTAATCGAGAAATATGGATAATTATCCCTAAATTATCTTTGTTACCCCTTCTTATCTGGAGCACTGTGAAAGGTCTGATTAGGGCACAAGCAGTTTGCCTTCGGGATTCTTTAAGTCCAGTTATCGTCAGGGTAACTGTCCATATACATGACAGCTCATCTGACAGTGCCTTGCCCATCACACAAAAGACTGTAACTAAAACATTCATTTATCTGGGCCGAGTTGTTCAAAACTAAAGATGTCATTAGTTAAAGAGACATTAAATTTTCAGATTATACATGAAAACACTGCCATTTTTTGTGAGGAGCTCAAAGCTCCCAAAAAATAATGCCACAATTTATTATATGAGTAGTGTAAGACTTAAAGAATCCTTGACTAACATCTTTGTTAAGCAAATGATACTTTGAAAAACCAGACCTTGGACGCCAACTTAGCTGCTGATGCAATGGTTAATAGCAACAGCTTTTTTGTACTTCATAAAGGCGAGCTAAAACTGCTTGCTATGCCTGCACAGAGTGATCTATCCAAACATGCCCAATCTATATATCCCTAAGGATGCCCAATTTACACACTCCTAAAAGCACTTTACATCTGAAAGCACTTTATATATATCTCTAAAGACAGAGTTTGGTACAGAGCAGCTCATATTTTGACAAGCATATCGATTTGCAACAAAACTTATTATAGAAGAGTGTTCCACTGTCATTTTTGGATACTTTCCCTTATTATTTTTCATCGCCTATTCGAACAGTAGACACAGATAAGTCTAAGAGGGACTTGGCTTCTTGTATCAAGGATCAGCCTAGCGTTCTCGGATGGAGAAGTTTTGCACAATTTTCTGAATTTCAGAAAGTAGTTTTGTTCCAAATTTTGGATTTTCTATGTTTTATACATTTTGACATCACCCTCAGCTCAAAATAGGGGAAGTCAGTCAGCTTTGGGAAACAATTCCTCCCACATCTCCCTCCAGGCTGACCCCTGTGTATACATAAAGCTTGAGTCCATGTATAGGTGGATTCTGTACACTAAACACAAAAGACCTTATCATATTTGTTGAAGCCCTGGCCAGTCTGTAATTTTACCGTTCACATAGAAATAAAACATTTTACCTGATGCAGCATTAATGAGACGCGATACGACAAACCAACAAAGTAGCATATGAACCCAGTGAAGACTCGGATCAGCCTGGGCATCTGCCCAGTCTGATTAGAGTCTTCCCTTTCAGCAGGTGGGTAGTTTATACCCTTGGCTACCTTGTAAGGGAAAGCAAAGACTAGGATCAGACTGCCACTTTGTTGGTTTTGCCGTGTCTTGGCTCTAATGTCTATGAATTGTGAGTCCCGTATCATTAACTTGAGTCCCGTATAGTAAAACTTCCCTCCCCATACCTCATAATTAATGCAGTTTCATTTTTGGCAGTTACAACTTCTTGTATATTTTTTCCTCAATATTTACGCTAACATCTCTGTGTTACATTTCGTTTATACATTAAAATACAGATTAGTTCAGATCTCCAAACAAGTCACAATTCAGAACATGAACATTTTGATATACCTTAAAATTCTAAAGTAATGGGACATATGGACCTAAGCAAACAGTGCAGACCCAGACCAGACTGCTCCTGGAGCTGTCTGATCGGAGTCTTCACTGTTTGCTATTCTATCTGCATTTTGGGCACATTACTGAATTGTACCACTAAACTTCCATTTTAGGGCAATTATGCAAATTACATGTATTTAAGGTATACTTATTTTTAGATTTTTCAGTATATCTTATGCAAGAAAAATGTACATGTATGTTGTGGAATCTAGTATATCAGCTTCACAGAAGCAATTCCAGTAAGATTACACAATTACACAGCACTATAGCTACATACCCAAATAAGGAGAGGCCTTAAAGGTCTCATTGCTCTCTCATTGGTATGAATTCAAGTATTACATTATCATGAGGTATCCTTGCAAACTTTTCACTACAGTTTCACATCAGGGTAAATGATTGATCGGCTACTTTAAACAATTTACAAATCCATGAGTTTCTCATAAACAATGTTGAAAAATTATTTGAGCCACTATAGTTCGCAACCAAAATGACCTAATTTTGACAGCGTATCCCTTAATGAATGATAAAATTACAATGATCTCACTTTTGTTTCTATTTCGTTGCTCGACAGGGAACCAGAAACATTATTTGGGACTTGACCTGTCATTTAAACAACCAGGGGCTGTATTCATAAAACCACTTAAGTGGTTGCTATGCTGTTGCTAGGGCTAAAACTGTATGAAGGAGATTCCCTACAACTATGAAATTTGCTCTGGAGGAACAGTCTAAAAAGACTGTTCCTCCAGAGCAAATTTCATAGTTGTAGGGAATCTCCTTCAAAGAAATTAAGCCTTAGCAACAGCATAGCAACCACTTAAGTCGTTTTATGAATACGGCCCCAGTTCCCTATATTTTTGCAAGCATATGATGTGGTACGTATATGTCCATCAACTGACATATTGTGATAAGATGTGAAGGCAAAACCACTTTTTACACGGTAAGATATTTTCACAACCAGAAGGATTATAGAGAATGTCCGATAACTAAGGAAAATGAAGAAGAAAAAAAAAGTTTTTTTTTTTTTTTTGGATAAAAATCTATGTTTCAGCATCTACTCTGACAGAACACATGGAGTGGAGAGTAACCATTTCATAAGGGAGGCTCTACACGGAGCAAATTATTTCCCTCAAGATTGGACCACATTTTTTAAAAAGTTTTTAAACATAGAGTCACAGAAGTTTTCTCCCTTTGTAAAAGTGGCAGGAAAGCAAGGAAGTGTAGCCATTAACATTAAAGAACATTTGAGCCGCAACACAGAGATAAGGTAAAATTTTTATGCCCTAAATCATGACACATTTGGAGATCTATTGTATTTATTCAGCTATATAACAGGTTTTCCCCCTCTCTAGAATGACCTTTAATCAGTGCTCCACATAACAAGACCTGTCACAGGTACAGGATAGCTCGCCTGACAGCGCCTTGCCCATCACATAAAAAACTTTAACATTTTGCTAACGCTGCCGCCGCCGAAGCTAACGCCAACGCCGACGCGGGGCATAGTGCAATAGCTCTTCCTGAAGTTTGTTCAGGCGAGCTAAAAAGGAGAAACAGGGATAATTTTCCATAGTTCTCCACGAAACATACCTGGTATGTTGTGACCCTTCATTAGGACCGTCTCGCTAAGACGGTTTTAATGAGGGGTCACAACATATGTTTTCGTTGAGAAATAAGAAAAATTATCTTTGAATTATCCTCAAAACTCACTCTTATCTGGAGCTCTGTTAAATGTCTTAATCAGTCTAACATGAAAGCCTGATACGATGGATCTATATTTTTGCGACTGTTTTGGAAGGCAAAAGACGGAGCTAGATTTTTTTGGTTTGTTTTGGAAGGGAGAAACCCTTGTCTTATGACTGAAGAAACACGGTAAAATTTATAAGGTACTACAATGCTATTTCAGTAATATCTTCATGTCATCTGTTTCTGCACATTCTTCATATGTCTGTCCATCAGGGGATTTTCCATTTTTATTGGCACCCTGTGGAAATGAAAGATTAAGAATTTAATGTTTTCATCAACAAACTGAGAGTTTTTGTTTAAACAAGAATTCTGTTGCATGTGGTGTCTTGCCTATTAGCCCACTGTTACAAAATGGAGCTAAACGTGAAAGCTCGACATAAATTAAAATTTACACCAATGACGCCAATTCCTCCGACACCTGAAAATTAATACATAAGTCTGGCTCCTGCTAGTTGCAGGTGAAACAAAAACTTGACATGACTGAGAGATTAGAAAATCAGCTGTTGTTCTTTATTTTTATTTCTTCATACTTAAATGAAATTTATGTATTGAGGGGCTGACAATGTATAATTTCAATAAAAGACAGATTTTCTACCATCAGCAACTGCACCTGTGGTATAGATATACCTTCTTTTTAAACAATATAAAGAACAGACATCAGATTATATTATCTCTCTTGATGATGCTTTTGGCTATCATAAAACATTAACAAGAGTTGTCAGAAGACAACGAAGCGCGCCTAATGGGTGCCTGACTCTCAAGGTTACAAAGTATCCTGACTCAAAACATTGTTAACATAGTTAACCAGGGGTGAATTAGGTAGCTAGTGCACAAATGAAGTTTGCATCAGAAGCTAGACTAAGTCAGTTGTTCCCTTTGGCATACAGGGCCGACTTGTATGCCACTATCTGGACACTTTGCGGACATTGAGGGTCGGGTCCTCTTGCACCAGACGGAGAGATACCAACTCAGTCTAACTTATAATGCCTCATGGTGACAAAGGTTGGTTCCTAGTATGGGTTTTCACACCACCTTTACCCAGTACTAAGTCGGTCTGATGACACCTCCTTACCCTTTGCAGACTTCTCATGTTTCCTTTGGCCCCACCCCATAACCTCACCACTAGCCTGAACCTGTAGTCAAAGCCTGGTCTCTGTATAAACTATTTCATCTGTGATCATTATGTCCAGTTTCTAACTCTCCAGGGCAAGTAATGGTACCAGACTTATGATTTTATTCCCATTTTGCAAGTGATTAATATGACCTGTTATACATTCTGACCCCTGGCCCCACCCAGGGGAACTCTACCACAGAGTAAAAGATGTTGGTCTGGATAAGTATCACACTACATCTAAACTTTGTAGCATACAAGGTATCAAAGTTATGAGCTCAAAGGGAAATGCATATTCATATTGCATATTTATTAAATAGTGCTAAAGGTATAAGGCAAAATCACTCAAACATGAGTAAAGGTCAAGGACACAACAGTCTGCATAGATGCTTTGCTGCTGCTGCAACCCAATGCTCCCGGGAAGGTCCTGACCAAATAGGAAGCAGGTACCTCAAATGAGTTTGGAGCTACAAGCCTTAAGCTTTAACTAAAAACTCTAACATCAAAATCATCCTAGATATTGACCTCTTGCCCCACCCTGGACAAGGATTCTTACTCATACTTGTGGATATGATGGTGGGTGGATGAAAGGGAGAGTGGAGGGGGTGTCCTAGTGATCTATAAATAGTATGAGGACATTCTCAATGTCAGGCTGAGCCACTATGCCAGGTATAATGTTAATTCATCAAATAGTGTTAGAGATATAAGGCAAAATCAGCAGACCATGAATAAAAGACAAGGGCACAGGAGTTAGCATGGATGCTTTGCAGCAGCTGTAATTGTAGGGATATGTTTTTTGTCCAAGTTTCAACTCTCTTTTCTCAAAGGTATTATGAAAATTAAAAAATATTGCCTTCAATTGGTTGGTTGGTTGTTTTGGGTTTAACGGCCCTTTGAGACAGTATTTCAGTTAATATCGGGCCATTATTGCCTTCAAAACAGTGCCAAACAGCAAAGTCAATCAACTGTAACATATAAGGTCAAGGACACACAATTGTGTGATGCTGCTGCTGCAGTCATATGGATGCATATATGTGACAAGTATGATGACTGTAGCTACTGTGATTTGTAAGATACAGAGTTAAACATCGAGTTAAACGCAAAAGTTAACATTGGTTCACCTGATCATGGATGCCGACGAGGACGCTAACGCAAATGCTAACATTAACGGATACTCGGACTACGACGCCAGGGGTATCGCATAAGCCCTCCTTTGCTTCGCAAAGGCGCGCTAACAAGATGGTCATGATGGCCCTGAAACGCTTACCTGAGCCTCAGGTGAATGGGTTAACCTACATATTTTTCTGCCTTTTTTACAAAGGAAAATAACTTTTTCCTGATTTCTTGTTCACTTCTCTGGATAAAGAAGCCCTTCTACAATTGAGTATACTCTTAAAGGAAAGAATTTGCTCCTAGTGGAGCAAATTCTTTCCCATAAGGGAAGATTCCTACTTAGAAGAGAGGTAAGAAAGCAAAATAGCAGAGTTGCTTCCCCTAAAAGTTTACCCATTCACCTTTCGACTAAAATCACCTTCAACTACTTCCCAGGATAAGTAACAAATATCAAGCGCGACACAACAAAACCAACAAAGTGGCATGTGCCCCAAGTGAAGACTCAGATCAACCTGGGCATCTGCCCAGTCTGCCCAGAGTCTTTGCTGTGTGCTTATGGGGTAGCTAATGGTCTAAGCTTGCTCCATGCAGACAGTGAAGACTGATCAGACTGGGTGGTAGGGGTGCGCCATATTACCGGTATACCGGTAAATCGTGATTCAAAATTGCCACGATACGAATCACGATACGTTTTGGCCATATCGGTACGCTCGGTAAATTTCGGAAGTTTCCGGACATTCTCGTGAAAACGTTTTATATGCTTTTAATTAACAGTTTCCTTTTCATTTTGTTAGTATTTTCCCCCAAATATTCTTTTTTTCATGAAACGAATCTAGGTAGTGGAGTCAATTAAAACCAATATAGTCTTTATATAGGTTTTGTTTGTTTACTTTTGCCGGAGACTCGCTTCCTGTTATGTCTTTTATCTCCGTAATCTTCACACACAAAGACAGATGTAAACAAAAATTACCGTGATTGTAGGTAAAAGTGTCCAGTTTAATCCTTTTGTCAGTATCCAATAATGATCCTATCACTCCAACGGTAGGATCATTTTGACACATATTCCTATTCATAACTTAAATATTCGAACATCTTTTGAACATTTTGTTTTTGTGTGTGTATCTTAGTACATTTTCACTTACGGGAAGTTTCAATATTTTGTTGACATACATTGCAGATCCTGATCACACTGCTCCAAGGAGTTGTCTGATCTGGGTCTATAACATTTACTCAGCAATTACTGTCCGATTATTTAGTGTATCTCCTTTTCATGTCACCGATAAAATAATTCACCTAGACTTCAGACACGTGTCAATTCCTTTGATCTTTGACGACAACCAGTGTTGGAATTCTGCATGCTTTTTTCATTCTCGCCTTGGGGCAAAACTGGGTCAGAGCAGAATAACAAAGAAGTCATGCAGTAGATGCATGGACACTAGGGTCAGGTCAGTAAGTAAGTCAATTAATAAAATAAAATGACAGTGCAGACTTGTAACAGTTGCATTTTAATAAATTACAGGCGCTGGTTATTTTGCTTTTTTGGTGTTAAAATAAACAGGTAAAGAATGGGATGTTCATTTTTTTATTACAATCATTTAATAAAAGACAGAAGCAAACAACACAGTAAAAGCAAGTAACATAGAAGTACGAACTGAAAAAGAAGTCGTGATATATCGTGATACATATCCCGATACAGACCAGTGTATCGTGATATATAGCGATACGGTTTTCAGTGGCGATACCCACCCCTACTGGGTGGGTGCCTAGGCTGATCTGAGTCTTCACTGGGGGGCACATGCCACTTTGTTGGTTTTGTCATGTCGCGGCTCATATGTCTCATATACCCGGTCCGGCCATTTACTTTCATTCCCCCCCCCCCCCCAAGGGCAGTTGTCAGTTACTGGTGAAAGTAAGTGCACTTAGTACTTGTTGAATTCCCCCCCCCCCCCCCCCCCCCCCCCCGCTGATTCAAGAAGGGCAGTTGTCAGTTACTGGTGAAAGTAAATGCACTTAGTACTTGTTGAATTCTTAGGAGATATAAGCCTTCCCAGGAATAGTGTCGTTAGGTTAATTGACCGTCCCGACATGACCATAGCTGTTTACCGTGGACATTAAAAAAATAACACAGCAACAACAATACTTACTTTAGATAATAATAGTTTAACAGCGTCTATATGATTTTCCCAGATAGCTGCTAGTAAAGGTGTGATTCCATGTTTGTCTGGTAGCTGAAAATATAAACCAGAATTCCAGTTTAGATAAAAATGATAGAAATGTGACCTAAATACTAATGTGCCTAAATTTTGTGACACCTGAAAATATTTATTTTTCAATTTGGGACAAATGGAAAATTAATTATTTTTAGGCGTCCCAAAACTTAAGCACGTTACGATACCATGAAGCTCCATCCTTTATAATGCAATTATCTATTATTAAAATAAAGCCAAAGATTTAAAACCAGCCAAAGTAACTACGGTTACATCCAATAGTGACAGGATTGTGATAGTCAAAATTTGGCACGATAATCAGCCCTAGGGTTAAGCGCTTGCCTACTTAGCTAGGGGTCTGGGTTTGATTCCTGTAGAAGGAGGACACCTTTTCAACCATAAACTGAATTCCCTTGCACACAGCCTTTTATGATCACTCTCCCATCATCCTGATATGACTGAAATACTGTTGAAAAGGAGATTAAATCAAGGTCAATCCTTTCTGTGGTAACAAAACCATTATCTAATCTGACATGAGAATCTTGACATGACAACTTGAACAAATTATGTTAAATGCTCTAGATTATAATACAGACTCAGTAGGGCTGACTACCATGCAAAATTTTGACTATCACGATAATAAAAGTATCTGTAGAGGCCCTTTGTTTTTCTAAATGATATTTGTGTGGTAGAAATGTTTCAAAATGCATTCCACAAGATGTATATGAACAAAGTCTATCAAAACTATCTATAGTTGAAGGCACTTTTGGCGATAGTTATCAATAGTTGAAAACCATACAGTCA
Source organism: Ctena decussata (assembly GCA_963989385.1). Classification (NCBI taxonomy): domain Eukaryota; kingdom Metazoa; phylum Mollusca; class Bivalvia; order Lucinida; family Lucinidae; genus Ctena; species Ctena decussata. Next base: position 63,451,710 of record OZ022508.1, on the reverse strand, counting down.
ACTCCCGATATATCGAACACTGACATCTCAAAGTATCTTCTTATATCAAAGAATATATTTCTTATTTTTATTTACATTTCAACTCCTGTTCTCTCAAACTACTGATATCTCAAAGTAAATTTTCTGGTACCAGAAAATTTACTTTGAGATATCCGTAGTTTGGGCTGAGGTTCGACTTCGAGCTATTGAGAGTTAACTGTAGTATCAGATAGCACTATCAAGGCAATCACTATCACAATACATCAATATATCGTTACACTCCTACTTAACCCACTGAGCTACTCGGGCTCCCCACTGCAGAAAACATCTGCAAGTTTTTAACTTACATTTACATCTGCCCCAGCTTCTATGAGACACTGTATCACATCTGTCTGGCCATAGTCAGCTGCATAATGTAAGGCATTTCTTCCGCTTTCACCAATCTGGTTGTTGACATTCCCACACTGAAATTCAGAAAACAAAGATAAATTCCCCTTTTGAAAAGCACTTGAATTATCATGGATACCGTATTACCATAATCTCAATAATTGCCAGTGATTGTTTGCTCTATAAAAGTCACATGGTGCCCATAAAAGGCACCAGTCTCATTTCAAAATAGTATCTAAATAGTAACTTTTATTTCCAACTGCAAGTTGAAAAATTCCCAATTGCAAGAAGAATTTTTCTAGGGACCATCTTGCAAGAACAGAGAACAGGCAGATATATACACAGTGGGTAATCTTGATAAACGAAGCCACTGGCTCAGCACCTTAAATCTTAAAGAGAATTTCCGTGTCACACATGACTCTGAAGTTGTAGCTGGTAAACAAGAGAAAAAGTTTGACAGGCCTGGCTCTGGCGTTTCTCTATCTTTGTCTGTTGTATCAGGTATTAAATGAAAAAAGCAGAATGCTGTTTAGTAGACTTAGATGGCCATGTTGTCTAACTGACGCTACATGTACCTGCAGAGAAGGGTGAGTAAATGTCACTAGGGCTTCTACGTTTACACGGATAAATGGTAACTGTTTGTGTATATGTGCTAAAGGTTTACAAAATTTACACATCGTTTAACCGAACCTGAACAGCCGGTAAGCCCCCAGCAAGTTATAATATCTAACACAGTCTGCAGTAGTCAATCTTAGTGTACTTGACGGCGTCCTCGGAAACGTCTATTAAAATCTTTATATTCTAACTTCTGTGTACCTTACGCAAAGCATGACATGTACACATTTTGCCAGAAAATTGTTACGTCATAATCGGCAGCTAATTCATAAGGTACAGATCAAAGGCAAGGTAATGTCTGCCGACAACACGACGTTGAATACGTGTTGTACAATAAAAAATTAGGACCGCGAAGGTGAGATAATTGCAGCTTGTAATGTTGACAGTAATTATCAATTGACAGGTTAATTATGTCCGATGTTTTATAAATCTAATCAAGCATGTAATTATCAAATACGGTGGAAATAATTGCTGTCATCAGTTATTGGTCAATAGTAAATACATTATTTTAATACCGTCAGTTACTGTAAACTTTGAGTTGACCCCCGAAAATGACAGCACATTATTGGATGACACAGTGTGGTAACATAATTACAATAACTATCAGGCATGGGGGGCGTCTCATACATGTCCGATACTAAGAATAAAATTTCAACGATAATGGTCGTTTAAACGTAGAAGCTCTAAATGTCACTTCGCTTTCTTTGAAAATATTTGTTCTGAGGCGAGTCTAATCATTCAGCGGCATGGAATGCCAGAAAAGTCACTAGATTTTCCCCATAAACAGATGACTATGTGGACATGAAAGGTGATGTAAACATGTTTGATTGGTAAATATAGTCCCCCAAATACCCCAATCAGTTTTCTGAATGAAACTGCGCAGAACTGCACCAAAAGGGTGTGGTTCTGTTTATGTAGTATGGCTCCGTTTATGGAATGCGGCTCTGAAGTTGTGGACCCAGTTTCATCCAGACCACAATGGCTCATTCTTACCCAACACTTCGAGACTAAACACACTGTCAAAGTCAGTCAAGTGCAGACTCGACACACGCAGATTGGCTAACATACAAACACAGCACTTAACACCAATAAAATAATATTGGAGTGCTGTGTCATTCTTGGCATCTTTGCATGAACTCTAAATACAAGTCTATCACAGTTTTGAGACAGAAATTTTGCTTGTGTATGCGCACATATATTCGTTGTTCGTGCTTTCGTTTCGTTCACACAATGCTTTCAACAATCTTTCTGTCATATCACCCCGGTTTCTGGTTGTGACAAGGGAGGTCAATACTCACCTTTAGAGTGCTGCCTTACTGAAATACTATATCATGAGGTCATACATTATCGCCACTCATATGTTTTCGATACCTTCCTTTAGGTCGCGAGATTTTCATAGATATTACGTCATTTGCCCACGTTGACCTTTGATCCGGTAAAGTGAAGATTCGCCGCCAAGTCAGTGAAAAAAATCAAATAAACATGCTTAAAATCAAAGCAAGATCACTGTACTTACAATACAACATGTAATTTGTTCATTTTCACTTATATCCATATTTCTTGGCCATAAATTCATTGAAAATTCCACTTTTGAAATTTCTGCAACTATGGACGCTTTCCTGTCTGTTTATTTACTCTATGGTGCTATAAATAGAACAGGCTGCAGCGAGTGACTGTGTTGGATTTCAAAAGTACGGAAGTGCAAACGTACCATAGGTCCTTATCATACAATATAGGGAATTTGATTTTTTTTTCTCGTTTTTAGCTCACACCTGTTATTGCTGCTGAAAAGCTACTTAGATTTTATAGGAGGTTTTAGGGATTCCAATTATGATGTAAATCTGGAGCATGCGCACAGAGCTGGCCGTCAATTCATCGGCCAGCACTATGTTTCACAGTGTAAAATGCAGATTTTCATCATGCAAAAATCAGTTTTTCTGTGGTAGTAAACCGTATTTTTTCGAAAAGGAATATTGAGGCTCTTATCTTTTAACATGTTTTCGCTCATTTTCATAATGTTTCGACGGTAAATCACAGAATTTGATCTTATTTAATACGGGATTCTAACACGGCGCATGATTATCCAAGGTGGATTTTTTTTCGGTAAACGCCGGAATTTTTCTAAATTAGAGAGATAAACATGCTGTTTTGTATAGCTTATTTATCGTCATAACAAATTTATTGATAACTTTGAAACAAATGTGTAAAATAAATATGAAACTCTATGAAAAGAATTAAATCACGTTCAGAGAGGAATGTAAAATGGGCTTGTCTTCACTTGCTAAATTCACAGGAAGTTGAGAAAATGAAAATGCGAGAACAGAACTAAATTAACTTACATTAAATGTATTCCACTAAGAACATACTGTTTTAAAATTAGAATAATAATAAATTACGTTGTGAACAGTAGAGCACATCGGCAATTCATTGCCGAGTAAATCTATTCCAATCTATGTTCAGTAAGGCCACATTCTGAGACGGATTTGCCCGTGTCAAACATGTACATCAAAGCACCGACAGGACACGTACATCTACGAAGTGTGAAATACTTAAAATTTTACTTACGCGTATATTAAAAGCTCATACGATTGTGTAAGTTTAGTTAACGATTAAAGATTATCAAATTAGACACTTTGAAACCGCCTTTTCAATCAGTCACAACTGAATGTTTGAAAGACATCTGTTACATTTTAATTGATATAATTTAAATCCGGTAAACAACTTCTATTTCATAAACGTGATCACGTTTTTTTTTTCCGGATTGTGGAGGAAATCAGCGCCGAGCGGCCAAATCGGATGACGCCAAACTTTTTCACATTACTTTTACAGGCTATCAACTTTTACAAATAGACATGTATATTGAAGCACAAATGACAATAAATTATTTTTAAAAAATGTATATTAATTACGAGCTGGTTGAAAAATATATTTTGGAAGGAATTTTCCTGCGCACGCCCTAGAAATTTCCGGGCAGCTCGTAGCCTTCATTGTTTAAAGACTGACAATGACGATATTTCTGGTTGGTCACTGGATTATTATTATTATTCTTATCATTATTATTATTATCAATATTATTATTTATCATATAACATTTAAAAGAACAAGAGAAACGCTCTCTAGTAGCTAACGAATACCTTATTCGAAAAAGATGAAATAAATAAATTTCAGAAATGCTAATATGGATCCTAAAAAGAATAAAATAAATTAATTTTAAAAATGCTAATATATATCAAAATCATCATAAAGAAGTTTATCATGCATGATTTTAATATAAACTATTTATTTTTACCATTTATTATAAAAAACATCATTTCACCACATTAAATTGGCATAAAACATTGGTTTTCAATAGTAACTCTCGGCCAGGTTGACGGCCAGGGCTATCCAGAGTCTATTTATAGAGCCGGAAGTGCGTCACGAAAAAACCTCCTATTACAATTTAAATTCAATGTATATTTATTGTAGAGTGTTCCAGGTGTGAACTACATGTTCTAGACAGTATGGGGTGTCTAACTGTTCCTAAAAAACCAATGATTTTCAACACCATGCTCTCAATAAATTTGTAGCAGTATCTATTTTAGCAAGTTTTGTAACATACCTTTTTCATTAATGGGTAATGTGAGCTTACAAAAACAAAGATGAAAGTAACAGACGATTTTCGTCACAAAAATGAATGATTTCAATACCCCACCGCAGATTTTTTTGTTACACTTACACAGCGCGTGTCAATTTAGATATGCAAATGAGTATCGATAGCATATGACACACTATTTCATTGGTCAATTTCGAAGGTCATGTTTCTGGGTCAAGTAGCAAAACAGTCGGCACGGAAAATGGCGTGTTTTCACCAAGAATAAAGAGGGAAAAGGCGAAGTTTCACGCATACAAGGCAAATATATGTTGACCTTGCTGTGTTGCTTATAGACGGGGATACTTTATTAAGGTATCGATAATACATGAGCCCAGGATACTCAGGACACACAACGATTAGCTGTCAGAGAAGGAGCGAAGATTGTAAGCAAAGACTGCAAAGTTCTTATTAAGAAATGCTGGCTTGATTGGAATGAGAATATACAAACAGAAAGATTTATTTCTCCATTTGGTAAAATCCAGCTCCAACTAGAAGACTTACACTCTGAAACAGGAACAAGGTTGGGCGGTAAATTCCACCCCCGGTATTTACCACTGGAATTTACCGGTATTTACCGGCCTGGAAAATACTCCCAAAGTGGAAAATACTGGCACATACTGGTCGATTGAACTTATTCACCTTTAGATCTTGCTAAAACCAAAACCAAGTTAACTTAAAATAATATATATTCAAACTCAATGACTTAATGATGCTTTAGTCAATTTTTATATTAAATATTTGTAAGTTTATCATCATAAAGAATAAAATGTTTCACAAATTAAGCAGGTTGAAAAAGCCAAAACATGGATTTAAGACAAAAATTTTGACAAATTCACAAGTATGAACAGTATCTTGATTCCACTTTATCATTTGCCCTTAAACTCTACAGCATAAAAATTACAGACCTGTAAATTCACCTGTGCACCTAGCCAGTCACCTGTGACACCCAATTTGCAAGACAATTTCTAACTAGTTAAAACAACAAGTTTCAAGACAATGTTTATTTAAGGGGGGCGGAGTATTGCTTCGGGCAAGGATGGAAATAAGATGTCAGAATGGTCACCTGTTTTATACAAAAGTCAGACAATTACAAGGTGAAGTACATAGAGGTGTTATAGGTAGCTTGAGCTACATGTCTAGTTTGGCTTCAACTCTTGAATACATTTATAGCAGTCAGATAATATTTTGTCATAACCGCTGAGCCACTTGGGGAACATTGTTAAGAGAATTGAAACAGAACAGAATTGTCATAATCAGTCCTAAAGCTGAACCATCACACATCATTACATGTACCAAACTACTATTCACCATGAAGACAAAAGATCCTATGATCCAAGACAACAAGACCAGTGCCAGATGTATTGACTGCAAAACAGTAGTTACTGCCAAAGCTCCATGACTCCATCCCCACAGAGAAAAATGTCCAGCTATGAAACAGTATATTTTTTTTGCCCTAAAATGAAGTCCAAAATTTCACTGACTGGATAAACTATTTACTAAATAAGTTGATACAATTGTTAAACTTCAGTATAAATAACAAGTCAGTTGATCAGTATAATTGAAATACCCCTATGGATTTTGAGTGTAGGTTATTGTATAAATTCCAGGCTGGTCAATTCAATCAACCAGTATTTGCCGGTATTTTCCAGTATTTGCCGGTATTTACCGGTAAATACCTCCGGCATGGAAAATACTCATATTTGCCAGCATTTTGCCAACCTTGAACAGGAACCACTGTATTTAATATTGAGCCAGAATTTCCCTTTCAGGAAGGTCTACAGCCATCTAAAAGGAGACCAGAATATTGGAATCGATTAGGTTGTTCAAAATCAAGATCAGAAGAGCAACAGAAAGAGTCACGTTCCCTCATACAGAACCTGATGGACAATTGTTCATCTGACTCCATATTAGCCTTTACTGATGGATCCTGTCAGCCTAATCCAGGTCCTTGCGGGGCTGGGGCCTGTATATTCATTCCTCAACAAGATTTACCTGTTTGCTTGAAGAAACCTGTGTCAAGTCACAGCTCTATTCTTCTTGGAGAGCTAGTTGCCATTCAGATGACACTAGAGTACCTTTCTAATGACCATTATCTTAGACATAGACTACCAGATATACAAATTTTTTCTGACAGTCAGTCTGCCATAGGCATTCTAAAACTAGGTTGGCAGCCAACACATCATAGACAGACAGTAGCAGAAATCAAACAAAAGATAGAAGAAATAGAAAAAGCTGGTACCAGTATTAATATTTCATGGACACCTGGACATGCTGAAATCAAAGGAAATGAAGAAGCGGACAGGTTAGCTAAGGAAGCATCCAGTGAAGCAGCAACAATGAAAAGTGACACTGATGTTGTTACCTTGGCAGACATTAAACAAGGGTCCATAAAACTGGGTTTGTCCCAATGGCAGAGACAATGGAATTCTTCAGAATCAGGGAGAACACTTTTCAAATTCAAACCCAATGTTACTGACAAATCTTTGATAGATACACCAAATTCAGATTCATACAAAAATATTGCTAAACTAAGGTTAGGATATAACAAATTAAAGGACTATCAGTATAAGTTAGGATTAACAGACAACAATCTATGTGAATGTGGCCAAGTTGAAACAGTAGATCATTACCTTCTTCATTGTGAAAAGTATTTCAATGAACGTGAAGCAATGAGAACACACCTTTTCAACACAATTGGAGTCATCGAGCTTTCAAGTGAACTACTGTTGGGCTGTTCAAATTCAGACTTCAGAAAATCCCATGGAATGGACATTTGCTACGCTCTGAGTGATTTTATTACTCAGACGTCTCGACTTTAAACGTGCACCTCCCAATCGCGAAAGTACCATGAGTAAATTACTAAGAAGATTAATACCAGTGTAGAAACCATTAGTGTACCTGAGAGGCCAATACTGTCGTTAAGACATCGATTCAACGATTCAACGACCTGGACTAGGGGAAACAATGCTGTTTGATAATGGGAACACCTGGATTACAGTCAAATTAGCCTTCAGTGTTACAATGACCCCGGGGCGTTGACCTCAGTGTAAAGTTGACCCCGGGTGCAAACTCACAGGGATCAATTTCACCCCACCCACTTTTCAAGTACTGGAATAGCATTGAAACCACTACACAAATTCAAGGTATGCCAGAAGATACTGCTTTAAGTCAACACAAACAATCAACCTTTTTAATTTCTTTCTTCACTTCTTCTGTTTCGCCATTTTTGACGTTCCACAACAGCGTGTCTGACATTTTCTTGGCAAATTATTTTAGTTCCTCTTTCTGCCGGTGTGTGACAATCATGAAGTGACAAGTGATTTGATTGGTTTTCAAACCTCCAGCAGCCAATGAAAAGATGTGTTTCAAATCCAATAGCAAAGTAACAACGCAAAGGACAAGATTGGGTCGCAATGGACAAGATTGGATAAGTTGTGGTGCCACGGCTTACCGCTTGCGCTATGGACTCTTTAGATCTACTAATAAGTAATACGTTTGTTGTACCATAGCGTACCTCCGAGCAAACTCTTGACCTTTGAGCTGTGGATTCAGACAGAGTCCATGGACTTTACGTCACAAGTAACGCCCAGGCGAAGATTCTTCCCCCACGGTGGGAGTTGATATCAAGATGGTACTATTGGATTAGAAATCGCTTGATATCCTAGAAAGATTGCATAGAAAGCTCTTGAAGCATATACTGGGGGTACTTGCAGTATGCCCTGGATTGCTTCATTTCTTTGTGTTTGATGGGCACTACATAAATGGGGCATGCACCAGTCTACCTGCTATGGGTCTCTATGATGGTACCACTGCACTGACTTGTCTAGGCAGTGAATGATCTTCATCTTGCGGAATTGTTAATGTAGTTAATGTATCATATTACTGAGACTACTTTAGGGCTAGTATGTGTTTATCCTAATTGTATCAAGTATATGGTACTTGTATCATCTGTTAGGAGATATGCTTTATTAATGTGTATCTTTTATTTTGCTCACATTCTGTCATTTGGAATTCTTTCCTTGATTTGTTTGGTTGCTCATTCTGTACCACCATGTGTGCTCCTATGAGGGCAGAAAATTCGTAATAAAGAGCTTGTATCTTGTATCTATTGGCATAACCTGTGAATACAGCAGATACGGCGATTTATATTCTGTCAGAAACTATTCTTATTGAAGGTTATGTGCATAAAAGAGCCTTATCATTCTATGGAAACCTGTGTAGACTTGATCCAACATCAGTGGAATGGCGTCTGGCAGAACGACAGTTGTCATTAAAAACAAACAAGAGTAATAGCTGGTTTATCGCTATCAAAATATTTGCAAAGTATGGTTTGGTCAACCCATACGAGTTACTAATTAATCCACCCACCAAATTTGGCTGGAAGCGGCTTGAAAATCAACATGTGGATCGATATTGGATTGGCAAGATAAAGTATGAAGCTGTGTTATCCAAGTCTGCATTACATGTCAACTTCGGCCTATGCTTGTGGCAATCCACACCCATTAGTTCAGAGTGACTTAGATATTTACAAGAGATCCATAGAGTCCGGCTGAAACTCAAAGTTGTTACTGGAACGTATATTCTGCAAGTGAATCTTTCATCATTCAACCAAATAGAATTGATCCAGTATGTCTTCTGTGTCAAGAGGGGAACGAAACTATGCAACATTTCATCATTGACTGTGTGGCATGTTAGAGTGTCAATCCTTCAAGAAATCAAGGACATTTGTAACAACTTATATCCTATCGGTGACGCTACAGTTCTTATGCAAATCATAATTGACTGTTATTCCTTATTGGACTATGAAAAGAATCCGGAGCATGTTACATTGTTAGAATATCAGTGCAGAAGGCTGTGTTTTACACTTCACTGCGAACGTTACAAGAGACCGGGGACTGTTACCTAGTCGACGTAGAAAGAAGTTGTAGACTGTCCACCAACTGACCCAGCTGGCTTGACCAGAAGCGATTTTAGAACATTTTAGGCAAATACCAAGAACTAAGCCCTCTATGTATATATGGTGCTGGACATTTAATGCTTTTTTAAAAACTGTAATATACGGTTGGTGGTGGAGTTTCATCATTTTAAAAGTGACACTTTTTACTCTGTGAAGAGGTGTTCCATTATTAGAAGAAGTTATATAACAGAACAGAATATGGCTGTCGGGCGTTCTAAGAGTCCAACGTATTTTCTGAATCCTCGTGCTAGTGGCACAACTCTGTAGAGGGTGTTCCTTTGAGACAAGCCTAGGTGTCAGTAATGCAGCGTTCCGTTTTGGCTTGTTTGAGCCGAGACACAACAAAATCAACCGCTGAAGTGGCACATGCGCTCGGCGAAAACTTACTTTCCGCATGGAGCTAGCTTAGATCCACTGCTATCCTTTTAGCGAAAGCAAAGACTCTGATCAGACTGGGTGGTTGCCCAGGCTAATCTGAGTCTTCGCTGGGCGCACGTGCCACTCTGTTAGTTTCAAATATCGCGTCACGGCTCATTTAGATTCTCTCTCTGACCTGAGTAGATCTACATCACAGGGTATAATCGATTCCGCCAATTTTCGCTTCCTGCAGAGACTGTCCGTCTTATTTGGCTTCCACCGAGACTGTCCGCGAACTCTTGCTTCCTGCAGAGACTACTGTCTTCGAAAAATGGCTTCCTGCCGAGACTGTCCGCGTGATTCTGCTTCCTGCCGAGAGCCTCGGCAGGAAGCAGAATCACGCGGACAGTCTCTGCAGGAAGCAATTTATCGTGTACAGAAATCTCGGCAGGAAGCAAGGGTTCGTGGACAGTCTCGGCGGAAGCCAAATATGATGTACAGTCTCTGCAGGAAGCGAAAATTAGCGGAATCGAATATACCCTGTGTACATCATCCAATAAGACAGAAGAAATGTTTATTATCTCCACTGTTTTGTCGGTGTTTCCTGTGACAAATAATTTACTATTCCTTAACCTGTGTCATATAAGATTTTTCTCGGCGCAGTCGAATATAATTTCACGTTGTTTCACATTTCGGTCAAATAACGCATATGTCAAAATTTAGCCAGTGATATCAAAGGTCAATGAATATTATTTCTTCGTTTTTTTCCCCGTTGTACTGCACTGCGTGAATACTGGCACGCTGTCAGATGTTAGTTCAAAATATTTCTCTTGTTTGTAAATTTACAATGGAAATTTTATCGAAAACAGACGCAGATATTCAAACTTTATTTTTTTTTTCGTCGCAGATCTACTTTCGATTTCTACTTTCGGTTCAATACACACGGACAAACATTATATCATGTTGGTAACTGTTTTGGAATCAGATCAATCTGAAGAAAGATTGAACTCTGTCCATTGTGGAATTCCAAATTGGACAGCTCGATCTTGAGATGGGTCATTGTAGTTACCCAGTGTCAAAATTAAAGTTGCGGGTGCCGACATATCTCACTGAGTGATATTCATGGAAGTTATTGTGAACTCTTCACCTAGAGACATATTACAAAACACACTTCAATTTGATCTGCACCGATTTTTTTAAAGATTTTTCTTGTTACTTTTCACCTGTGATTATTCTTACCGGCTAGACCCTATCACACTTCAGCTTTCAATCAGGAACAACTTGACACGCAATCTGCTAAAAGGCTAGCGAGGGTTACAACAGTATATGAAAATAAATAGATACATTTGACGTGTTCCTTGCTTTTAGAGTAAGTCCAGAGCTTATTTTGTCTGAGAAATCAAGGCTTCTTTGAAGGTCAGTTTTGATATGTACTAAAGAGTCGACACTGAATAAGAAAGACAGTTTGTTTATGGTGTTAACATGAATTATTGCATAAAGATCGGTGTCACACGGTGCAAACCTTAATGCATGATAAACCATGATGCATGATAAACCATGATGCATATACCTACTAATAATCGCCTGCAAGCATTCAGAGAAATATAGAATTAACTAAACTTAACTGGTAAATTTATCATAATACACTACGCCTCAAGCTTTATGCTTTCAAGAAAAAAATGACTGCTGTCCATACACTTAAGCCTCTATATATCAATATGTTTTAGCTATAACAGCATAGAAATTTTTATAATCTTAGAAAAGCGGAATACACTCATTTGACCTATTCCGGTGGATTCACCTATTCCGGTGTATCCTGTTTCTTTCTCTGCAACGAAACAAGCTGGAAGCGAAATGATTTTTAGGTAATTACTTTCAATATTTATTTGTCAAACCCAAATTTAATAAGGATCTCATTTATCAATCAAAGATACGGAAAACTGAGTTTAAAAGCGGCTGGTAACGCATATTTAACAAGAAAAATGACAGATGTTTTCAGGCCAACTGTGAAAATAGGGTCAGACAATATTTGTGTACAATATTTGTGTAAACAAATATGTCGTAAACCTTTATGTCTGTCGATTGCTCATTTTATTAGCTATCTAAACCGATTAATATCAAAATGAAATAAAATCAGTTACTTAGGATTATTGAAATTTTAATTTATTACATCTGGCAGAAAACTCGTTACGGTGTAAAATCGATAACTCTGTACTACCTGTAAATTTTAGCCCTTGGCCATAAATGGGATTGCTTCCCTTTCCAGTGTTTTAATGGTTAATAGAGAGAACTTAGAAAAATTTCGACCAAGCTTCGAATCAATAGTAAGCAAAATTAGGCGTTCAGGGAAGAAATTTCCCAATTAGCTATTATAGTGTAGTATGCATAGTTGTGTGAGACGTATGAGAGTTTGCTAGAAGCCACGCCTTCTACTTAATATTCACACATACTGATTATCAGAAGACTCTTGTGCATGTGCCGGTCTGGAAGATGCATTGTTGTTACCTTGCTCTTGTATATATTAAATACTAGTGTAGAACCAGATAGTTCTTTATTCTTACGGCCACTCAACACTAAATCTGGCGACGAGGATAAATTTGGATTAAAAATCACTTGGATAACGATCTGTGTGAAACATATTAATTTCATAAAATTCATGGAATTAATTCTGTAATAACAAACATTGTCTCAAGGACGGTGTTCTGAATAAAAATGGCATCATCGTTACCAGTGTTTCCAAAATTTGAAGTAAATGGGGACAGTCAGTCTTCCATTGGACATAGATGGGAGAAATACATTCAAAAACTGGAAAATCTGTTCGTCGGAATGAACATTGACAGCAAAAAGCGGCGAAAAGCCCTCTTACTACACTATGCTGGAGATGATGTATTTGACATTTTCCAAACCTTGGAAAATACAGGAGACGAGAGTGGATATGACGAGACAAAAACGGCACTCACCAACCATTTTAAGCCACAAGTCAACAAGGAATTTGAAATCTTCCAGTTTCGTCAAATGAAACAGACTCAGAAACAGTTGATGAATTCACAACTCGCCTACGGCAAAAAGCAGAATATTGCGGCTTTACTGACAAAACTGCCGAAATAAAATCACAGATCATACAAGGATGCAAATCTGCAAAATTAAGACGGAAAGCTCTTCAAGAAAATCTAAACTTGACAAACATCATCGCAGGATACCATTTCATTTACGCCAAAAAGTAGAAAAAGAGCTCGAAAAACTCGAAAAGTTAGACATAATCGAAAAGGTAGATCCTGATGGACCTACGAAATGGGTAAGCCCTATAGTTGTGGCCCCCAAAAAAGACGGTGACATTAGAATTTGTGTGGACAACAGAAAAGTTAACGAAGCTATTAAAAGAGAGAGACATATTACACCCACAATCGATGACCTCACCTCAAAATTAAATGGCGCGACAGTATTTTCAAAATTGGATATGAACAACGGATTTCATCAGCTAGAATTGGAACCGGAACGCAGGAATATTACGGTATTCTCTACTCACGTAGGTTTAAGAAGGTACAAAAGGCTAAATTATGGAATTTCAGCTTCCCCAGAAATATTTAACAATGAAGTCAGACAGGTTTTAGATGGACTGAACGGGTGTATAAACATTAGTGATGACATCATCATCTTTGGAAAAACTCAACAAGAACATGACAGGAATTTACAAGGTGTGTTTGAACGTTTTAAAGAGAAAAACCTGACATTGAACAAGAATAAATGTTTGTTCAACCAGAAACAAGTGAAATTTTTTGGATATATCTTTTCTGCGAATGGAATGTCAGCAGACCCAGCAATGGTCGAATCCATCAAAAGTGCGCAAAGGCCGACAACTCCCTCAGAAGTAAAGAGTTTTCTAGGAATGACAGGGTACGTTTCACGTTTTATTCCACAGTACTCCACTATCATTGAACCATTAAGAAGGCTAACCAGACAAAATGAAGCTTGGATCTGGTCTGATGAACAGGAGAGTGCATTTCAAACGTTAAAAGACAAACTCACCAGTGACACTGTAATGTCGTACTTCGAGCCATCGAAGGAAACAGAGTTATGGGTTGACGCCAGTCCAGTTGGCTTAGGGGCAATACTATGTCAGGAAGGAAAAATAGTGGCTTATGCTAGCCGTGCCTTAAGCCCGGTCGAGCAACGTTACTCACAAACAGAACGAGAATGCCTGGCAATCGTTTATGGAGTAGAACATTTCCATTTATTCCTATTCGGAAAAACATTCACGCTAGTAACAGATCACAGACCATTGTCTGCGATTTTCGGAACCCAGAGCAAGCCCAAAACAAAACAGCAATCCTTAAGACTCGAACGTTGGCGCTTACGTTTATCAACATACGATTTCAAAGTGATATACAGGAAAGGTGACCTAATGATTTCGGATTATATGAGCAGGCACCCCTTTAAGGATTACGCAAAGCATAATTCAACAGAAGATTTCGTACGGCTTATCGCATCAGCTGCTGTTCCAAAAGCCTTGAACTTGAATGACGTTGCATCTGCAACTAAAGATGATAAAACATTACAAAACGTCATCTTATCTGTGAAAACAAACAGATGGAATAAGAAAATGTGTGTGATTAACAGATCATACGGAGTGTTTTCAAAACTATGTCATGAACTGACTGTGGTGGATGTAGACGGGCAGGAAATTTTATTGAGAGGAACTAGGTTAGTGATACCACAAAGTTTACAAAGACATGTTGTGGATTTAGCGCATGCAGGACATTTGGGTATTGTGAAAACCAAGACTCTGTTACGAGAAAAGGTATGGTTTCCTTTTATTGACTCTTTAGTTGAAGAAAAATGTAAGAACTGCATACCCTGCTTAGCAGTTTCGCCTCACAACACTCCGGAGCCTATCAAGCCCAGTGTTTTACCTCAGAGACCGTGGGAAGAAGTATCGATAGACTTTCTAGGTAGCATTGGCACATCAAATTATTTCATGGTTGTCATCGACGATTACAGCCGATATCCAGTCATTGAAGCATTGACTTCTGTTTCTGCTAAAAGTGTAATACCACGACTAGATCGCATATTCTCCATGTTCGGAATTCCATCAGTCTGCAGGACAGATTCCGATCCGCCCTTTAACGGAAATGAATTCCGTCTATTTGCTGAACAAATGGGATTCAAACACCGACGCGTTACACCGTTACACCCCCGGGCAAACAGTCACGTTGAAAGGTTTATGTCACCTCTACAAAAAGCCATAAAATCAGCTGTTATCGAGGGACTAGACTATAAACAAGAAATTACCAAATTTCTTAGGAACTACCGTGCGTGCCCGCACCCGTCAACAGGCCTTGCACCTGCGGACATTATGTTTAATAGGCCTATGAAAACATTATTACCTCAGTTCTCAGTAAAACGTAAAGATAAACTGATCAGAAACAGGGACAATGTGGTAAAACAGAAGCGCAAACAGTATGCAGATAAGAAAACAGGCGCTAAACAGTCAAAAATCAAAACAGGAGACACTGTTCTTGTACGTCAGCCAAAACTGAACAAAATAACACCACCGTTCAACCCCAATCCTGGTGTTATTGTCGAGAAAAAAGGTTCGATGGTTACGGTTCGTCACAACAACAGAACCGTCACCAGGGACGCTTCTCATTTCAAACCGATCCCGGGTAGGATACCTCAACAGGATCAGCGTAAAACAGCCGAGAAAACGAGTATAGACACTGGTCAATCAAGGAAAAATCAACAGCGTGAAAGGAAAAAACCTAATAACACCCTGCAATGTGTTGAGAGTTTAAGTGATTTTGTATACAAATTGTGCCGATCATTTAAGTTTTAGCTTTTAGCTCATAATTACTACTGTAGTGTTTATGTGGCGTAAAGCTGTTCCCTTTTGTTAATTCCCTTTACCCGTTTTATTTCATTTTCTCCTTGAAAGAAAGGAAAATGGCACTTAAATTTGTATTCAAATGATGCTTGCGTTTCTTATTTTGTGCAGTGTAGAAAAAATTGTCAAGAAAATTCAAAATGATTAATGGAAGTACATTCCTTAGTTCACACGTGTTCCGGAATTCTTTGATCCTAAAATATTGGATAAATATCTCAAGTACTGAGCGCTATAATTTAGTTTTAATGACTACATGGAGTTCATTGTTTCACTCATTCATTAGTTGGAATAATTTAATATGTCAAGTTTAAGCGTTATCTCGAGTAGTAATTGGTTTTCTGTGTGGTTTTTCATGCTGACTTATCACCGCATGACAGATATGGCAGGCATACGCACCTGAAAACAATCAAATAGAACCAAATGGTAGACATCGTTCTTTGAAATAATAACTTGGACCAGAAACGTGAGAATTTACTGTCTTTAGGCTTCTAGCTTGTGTGGGAAAGAAATTTTAGAATCTGACCTGTGACCGTCAGTAGAAAAGTGACTTGACATGGATTAAATGTTAAAGTGTGCAACTTAAGTTTTCTAACACTAAAACGTTATGCAGTTTCTTATAGGATCACAAAGTAATTCTAAATCACATTCTTATCAAATAACTGCATGATTCAGGTTATCATACCATGACGTAAAGTTTCTTTCTTAAGAAAAGGAGGGATATAGTGTAGTATGCATAGTTGTGTGAGACGTATGAGAGTTTGCTAGAAGCCACGCCTTCTACTTAATATTCACACATACTGATTATCAGAAGACTCTTGTGCATGTGCCGGTCTGGAAGATGCATTGTTGTTACCTTGCTCTTGTATATATTAAATACTAGTGTAGAACCAGATAGTTCTTTATTCTTACGGCCACTCAACACTAAAGCTATGTGTATGTATAAAATACATCATTGTAATCAGTGGAATAACAGCTTCTAGCTCATACGTTATAATAGATTCGCAAATGTTAATTTATATGTGTTATTTAGGTCCAAAAACGAAGATTCGCGTAATTTGAATAAATTGTGTTAAGAAACTTATGGTTTATAGAAAGAAAACTATGGGCTCTGATGGAAGAAACTTCTCATTGACACATTTCTATGATTTTTATACCAGATTAAAGAGCTTGAAATACTCTTTCGTGCTAGACATTATAATTTAATGTCGGAAAATATATTAAATAAGAAAATTTAACTTATTTATGAGCTTCTATACATTTCCCTATTAAACTGAGAACCGCATACAGGTAACCGCTTATCTCCGGCCCTCTTGGAGATAATCGGAAAATCCCGTCACTATAACGAGAATTCTTCCCTATGGAATACTGTTTAATAAGATTTAAACAGTGGCACAATAAAAGTTTCACCCTGTAGCACGCCAAGAAACAAGTGCGTAATTGATGTGTGTGGTAGTGTGTGTGGGGAGGAGGGGGGGGGGGTGAAATGGCCTTTCAAGGCAGGTGAGGGGTATTAACGAATAGAAAGCTATGGAATTTTCGTTTCTCCAAATCTGGGTCCCTTCCTTTTTTTTCTAAATAAAATTGAAAGGGGAGATACAAGATACAAGATACAAGAAACTTTATTTAACGTCGGTTTTTAGCTTTACAACATATACAGCATTAGCCATTAAGGCTATTTTACCGACAAACCAAGAGAAAAACTATACACAATAAAAGTAACACTGCATCACAGTAAGAACAAGGGTTATCACAGATATACACATCAATTCTAATATGTTTTTAAGTTGAACTTATAAAATTATCATAGCACATAGAAATCAAATCACATGCACTGACTGAGATTATAAAACGGTAAAACATGCTGAAATAAAAGATATATATATATATATATTCGGCCAGGGAAGACATTTATCTTCATCAGCTCCACCTGCAGTGTACCTTAGTCCGAAAGTCGAAAAATATTCCCCAAGACAAACATGCTTTGTAGAGCATGTGTGTCTAGGGAAACGAAAGTGATAAAAGGTAGACTGCTTTGGCCCAGCTGATTATACAAACAAATCTGCATGCATATAATGAAATTAAAAATGCTTCATTTCATTACAAATAGAATGAAACAAAACAGCAACAGCAGCAGAACTAAAAGCGGTGACAGCAAGTCACAACAGAGTAAACAAACTAAAAGCAACAAAAGCACATACGAGTAAGAAAACAATATAAGAAAAAGCAACTGAAAACAAAACTAAATTAAGCTAAGCAAATTAATAAAATAATTAAAGGTTAAATCTGCAAAAGGAGCACTTATATGAGGGTCCTCCCCACGTCCGAACCAGTCTTCCAAACTCCTTGAAGTCAGTGGTGATCCTCATTTCATTTGGGAGACTATTCCAGACGTGGGCAGCCTCAAAACGAAATGACCTGAAACGAGTAACAAACTAAATGAATCTTTCTGCTTTTTCAGGCTTAGAAGCGATTTTATTTTCTTCATAAAATGATGTTTTAAAATACGCACTTAATCCTTCAAAACGTTTGTACTTTCAGTTTCTAATTATAGATGCGTTGTAATATCATGTAGCTTCTATCCGAATGTATGACCTTGCTAATTATCTGTGTGTACATAAAACAAATCTTTTAAAATTATGAGCTGTTTTATAGGTGTGAAAAACTTTCGTTCCGAACCTTTAAGGAGAGATCCGGCACTGCTTAGACTAGTCTGCGTAAATGCGCATTCTATTCGGAAAAAATATAGTACGCACTGAAATTGATATGATGTTGCGTGTTTTGATAACCTGACTCTCCCTGCACTTACTGAGCAGACTGCGCATATGTGAAAGCTGATATGCACAGTTCGCTTATGCTCACCTGAAGTGTTTTTTCGCGCGACACAACTCTAAATATTCTATAACAACATTCAATGATTACAGATTTGTGCCTCAGGTTCAGCTGACACAGAACGCTGAAACAACGGCGTGGCATTGACGTTGATTAAACGTTACTATGACGTTGAACTGACGTTGATATTGACGGTTTACATGTAACTTGAGACATAGCTGATTATATGAGGTGCAAATTTGTACTCAGTAATAAGGAGGCTCATTAAAGATGTTTTTCTATAGTTTATACACTGGGCACACACCATTGAATCACATTGAATCAACGTTGATTCAATGTTGATTCAGCGTTGATTCAATTATGATTCAGCATTTAATTTCCGCAGGCTTGGTGAGGCTGAACCGCAAACAGCACAGATCCTGATATGACTGCTCTGTTAGGCCCGCACTGTGTGCCCTGGTAGTAAGAACAGCAGGATATTATAACTTTTACTGATCTCAAACTCTCGCGGCAGTGCAGGCTCTCTCGTAAACGATGCACTGCACTTACTCTGACAGACAACGCAGTTACATGGACTTATCCTGGTACCCACTGTTTGTGTATAGCGTCAAACATATTTTATCCGGACAGGGCTAATAACATTCAAAACAAGAGATGAGCATAAAATGCACGTGAAAATAAGATCGACACTTGATTATCCTGATTGCCAATGATGTAACCCAAGAGCCGCACCCTCGGAAAATTGCCACATGCGACGAGAAGAATCAGTCCAGTCTGTGGTAACATGTATGCGTTCACAACATGTATAAGCAATCTTGAGCATCATACACTGTGGCGTCGTAAAGAGCGCGAAAAGAAAAGACACTAATGGGACTGCATTCGCTTTTCCCAAGATGGGGTGAAATACATTTTCCCTTGCGCATACCTCGTGTCATGATAAAACCAGTCTTATTTCATAAGCAAAACGCGCGTGTCTTGACTAGACGCATGCGCAATCAGAGCACGGTAGACTACACATGAGCGTAGACATATCTTGGTACCTCCTGGTTGCGTATACATACATATTTCGCTGAAAATATTATGGGTTGAAGCACATTTTTTCCTTGCGCAGGCCATTTGAGTCGTGTCGTGATAAAGTCAGCCTTGTGGTGTATGCAAAACGCCTATGTCCAGACTAGTCTGTGCACTAGCACAATCAGAACAGGTTAGGCGCAATAAGTATGCCTTCTGGAAATCAAACGGTGAACTGCACTAACTCTGACAGACTACGCAGTTGCATAGACTTATCTTGGTACCCACTGGTTGCGTATAGTGTCAAACATATTTTGCCCGGACAAGGCTCATATCGTTTAAAGAGATGAGCATAAAATGCACGTGCAAATATAACCGACCCTTGATTATCAATGATGTAATCCAAGAGCTGCAAGATTAACAAAAAATAAATAAAAATAACCGCAGTGATCCGAAATTTTGGGATAGATGTATCTGAGAAATCACTTTAGAATCAGATTAAGATATGCAATGCGTCATATCCTATCAGTATTTTTGACACACTGTCAGCTACTTTTAGCATTTGTTGAAATTTTAGAATAATCTGGTAATTTAAAGGTGTCCCAATAGAGAGAGTAAATAAAAACGATGGAAATTGTTTGAACAGCATTGCAAGACACCCAGCAGGCACATGACGTCGTAATGATGTCAAAATGGGGTCGATGCGACGCTCCCATGCCGCATAGACGTCAATACGACGTCATTTCGACGTCATGTGCCTGCTGGGCAGTAAGTATTTCCCAGCGGGCACATGACGTCAGAATGACGTCGATGAAATGTAATGTTTGCGTCGACGTCAATGCGACGTCATTATAACGTTGTGTGCCTGCTGGGTAGTATGTATCAATGTGAAGATCTGATCCGTCTCCTTGAGCTTCCAATTAGGTATCCGTTTATCTGAATCAGAAAAAAATGAGCCGCGACAAGAGAAAGCAGCAAAGTGGAAGTGCGCCCACCGCAGACTCAGATAAGCCTGGGCATCCGCCTAGTATGATCACAGTCTTTTCTAAGCGCTTTAACAGTAGCTAAGGATCTAACGTGGCGCGCTACCTTCATGTGGACAGCAAAGACTCTGATCAGACTGGGTGGATGTCCGGGCTTATCTGAGTCTGCGCTGGGCACACAACCACTTTGTTGGTTTTCTCGCGTCGTGGTTCAAAATAATGATATTGGAAGTCTGCCCACAGTCATAACTAATTTATTCTAGGTCCACGTTTCATTAACATCGATCTTCAGACGAAAGAAGCAATTCTCTAGGGAAAAGAAATAATGCCAGAATTTGTGCATATTGCCAAAATTGATAAATTCTGCATTTCTATCATACAAAACTAAAATTGACAAGAAAAATGTCAGAACTGCCTTTTTAATGTACTTGTTATTTTTTTTATTTGTTTTAACTATTGCAGAACTTAAATGTACAGAAAATTAGATGTGCCTGCGTGTGGGTTTTGCTGCCCAAATATAAGTATGTGCTACATAGGAATTTTTGCAATCCTTTATTAGTCTTACGGGCCACCAGGGTTCATCTCCCATAAAGTGCAGGTTACTATGATGCTTATGTTGGTTTCATCTGTTTGTGCGACTCCACTTTGGTTGAAGGTACATCATTTTAGAGTCCAGATGCGCTGAAACAGGCGCACATGCTGCGACCTTGTACCCATGCCCCTGTGCTTGCACCACATCCATGTTGTAGCAGACAGACCGCAGTAAACAGTATCCAGGACGCAGTAGACAGACAGTAGACACTTCACTAAACAGTATATAGTATACAGAAAACCGCGAACAACATGCACTACTTTTCAGCATGCTCCAAAGCGAAGGGCGAGTGGACAGTGCACGGCAGACGGTAAACGGTCTATAACGTTGAGGGAAAAGTATTTTCCTTCGCACAGCTTTGAGATACATATATAGTGATCGTGAAATTGGGGGAAGAAAACTATCAAAGAAAAAAGAAATAAAAATAGAAAATAAAGAAAAGCAGACAAAAGTCTGCAGCACCCGGTATTCCCAGGCGGTCACCCATCCAAGTACTAACCGGGTCCGACGTTGCTTAATTTCCGTGATCGGACGAGAACCGATGTTTTCAATGTATTATGGCCGTAGACAACAAAGTACCGATTTTCAACATTTACAAAGTGTACTTTTGAGAGTTTGCGATCAGTAATAGCCTATCCTGCAGTTCTTACTACTGGGACACACATTGCAGGCCTAGTAGAGCAGTCGTATCAGCATCTGCGCTGTTTACATTTCAGTCTCATCATGCCAGCAGACAAAAAAAGTTGAATCATCATCGAATCAACGTTGATTCGATGTGATTCGATGTTTTGTGATCATCGATTAAACTATGGCAAAACATCTTCGATAAGCCTCTTTATTTCGGAGTACTAATTCGCGCCTCATATGATCAGCTTTTGTCTGAAGTAAAAAGTAACCGTCAATATCAACGTTAATTCAACGGCACAGTGACGTTTAACCAACGTAAATGACACGACGTTGTGTCAGCGTTGTGTGTCAGCTGAGCATGAGGAATAAATCTGTTATCATTGAATGTGGCTAGAATATTTAGTGTACCGCCACGCGAAGAAAGTCTTCAGATGAGCATATGCACAGTCTGCTCAGTAAGTGCATGGAAAGTCAAACACGCAACATCTTACTAATTCCAGTACGTAATACACTTTTTCTGACTAGTCTAACATCTGGCAGAAAACTCGTTACGGTGTAAAATCGATAACTCTGTACTACCTGTAAATTTTAGCCCTTGGCCATAAATGGGATTGCTTCCCTTTCCAGTGTTTTAATGGTTAATAGAGAGAACTTAGAAAAATTTCGACCAAGCTTCGAATCAATAGTAAGCAAAATTAGGCGTTCAGGGAAGGAATTTCCCAATTAGCTATGTGTATGTATAAAATACATCATTGTACTCAGTGGAATAACAGCTTCTAGCTCATACGTTATAACAGATTCGCAAATGTTAATTTATATGTGTTATTTAGGTCCAAAAACGAAGATTCGCGTAATTTGAATAAGTTGTGTTAAGAAACTTATGGTTTATAGAAAGAAAACTATGGGCTCTGATGGAAGAAACTTCTCATTGACACATTTCTATGATTTTTATACCAGATTAAAGAGCTTGAAATGCTCTTTCGTGCTAGACGTTATAATTTAATGTCGGAAAATATATTAAATAAGAAAATTTAACTTATTTATGAGCTTCGATACATTTCCCTATTAAACTGAGAACCGCATACAGGTAACCGCTTATCTCCGGCCCTCTTGGAGATAATCGGAAAATCCCGTCACTATAACGAGAATTCTTCCCTATGGAATACTGTTTAATAAGATTTAAACAGTGGCACAATAAAAGTTTCACCCTGTAGCACGCCAAGAAACAAGTGCGTAATTGATGTGTGTGGTAGTGTGTGTGGGGAGGAGGGGGGGGGGGCGTGAAATGGCCTTTCAAGGCAGGTGAGGGGTATTAACGAATAGTAAGCTATGGAATTTTCGTTTCTCCAAATCTGGATCCCTTCCTTTTTTGTTCTAAATAAAATTGAAAGGGGAGTAACAAACTAAGTGAATCTTTCGGCTTTTTCAGGCTTAGAAGCGATTTTGTTTTCTTCATAAAATGACGTTTTAAAATACGCACTTAATCCTTCAAAACGTTTGTACTTTCAGTTTCTAATTATAGATGCGTTGTAATATCATGTAGCTTCTATCCGAATGTATGACCTTGCTAATTATCTGTGTGTACATAAAACAAATCTTTTAAAATTATGAGCTGTTTTATAGGTGTGAAAAACTTTCGTTCCGAACCTTTAAGGAGAGATCCGGCACTGCTAAGACTAGTCTGCGTAAATGCGCATTCTAATCGGAAAAAATATAGTACGCACTGAAATTGATATGATGTTGCGTGTTTTGATAACCTGACTCTCCCTGCACTTACTGAGCAGACTGCGCATATGTGAAAGCTGATATGCACAGTTCGCTTATGCTCACCTGAAGTGTTTTTTCGCGCGACACAACTCTAAATATTCTATAACCACATTCAATGATTACAGATTTGTGCCTCAGGTTCAGCTGACACAGAACGCTGAAACAACGGCGTGGCATTGACGTTGATTAAACGTTACTATGACGTTGAACTGACGTTGATATTGACGGTTTACATGTAACTTGAGACATAGCTGATTATATGAGGTGCAAATTTGTACTCAGTAATAAGGAGGCTCATTAAAGATGTTTTTCTATAGTTTATACACTGGGCACACACCATTGAATCACATTGAATCAACGTTGATTCAATGTTGATTCAGCGTTGATTCAATAATGATTCAGCATTTAATTTCCGCAGGCTTGGTGAGGCTGAACCGCAAACAGCGCAGATCCTGATATGACTGCTCTGCTAGGCCCGCAATGTGTGCCCTGGTAGTAAGAACAGCAGGATATTATAACTTTTACTGATCTCAAACTCTCGCGGCAGTGCAGGCTCTCTCGTAAACGATGCACTGCACTTACTCTGACAGACAACGCAGTTACATGGACTTATCCTGGTACCCACTGTTTGTGTATAGCGTCAAACATATTTTACCCGGACAGGGCTAATAACATTCAAAACAAGAGATGAGCATAAAATGCACGTGAAAATAAGATCGACACTTGATTATCCTGATTGCCAATGATGTAACCCAAGAGCCGCACCCTCGGAAAATTGCCACATGCGACGAGAAGAATCAGTCCAGTCTGTGGTAACATGTATGCGTTCACAACATGTATAAGCAATCTTGAGCATCATACACTGTGGCGTCGTAAAGAGCGCGAAAAGAAAAGACACTAATGGGACTGCATTCGCTTTTCCCAAGATGGGGTGAAATACATTTTCCCTTGCGCATACCTCGTGTCATGATAAAACCAGTCTTATTTCATAAGCAAAACGCGCGTGTCTTGACTAGACGCATGCGCAATCAGAGCACGGTAGACTACACATGAGCGTAGACATATCTTGGTACCTCCTGGTTGCGTATACATACATATTTCGCTGAAAATATTATGGGTTGAAGCACATTTTTTCCTTGCGCAGGCCATTTGAGTCGTGTCGTGATAAAGTCAGCCTTGTGGTGTATGCAAAACGCCTATGTCCAGACTAGTCTGTGCACTAGCACAATCAGAACAGGTTAGGCGCAATAAGTATGCCTTCTGGACATCAAACGGTGAACTGCACTAACTCTGACAGACTACGCAGTTGCATAGACTTATCTTGGTACCCACTGTTTGCGTATAGTGTCAAACATATTTTGCCCGGACAAGGCTCATATCGTTTAAAGAGATGAGCATAAAATGCACGTGCAAATATAACCGACCCTTGATTATCAATGATGTAATCCAAGAGCTGCAAGATTAACAAAAAATAAATAAAAATAACCGCAGTGATCCGAAATTTTGGGATAGATGTATCTGAGAAATCACTTTAGAATCAGATCAAGATATGCAATGCGTCATATCCTATCAGTATTTTTGACACACTGTCAGCTACTTTTAGCATTTGTTTAAATTTTAGAATAATCTGGTAATTTAAAGGTGTCCCAATAGAGAGAGTAAATAAAAACGATGGAAATTGTTTGAACAGCATTGCAAGACACCCAGCAGGCACATGACGTCGTAATGATGTCAAAATGGGGTCGATGCGACGCTCCCATGCCGCATAGACGTCAATACGACGTCATTTCGACGTCATGTGCCTGCTGGGCAGTAAGTATTTCCCAGCGGGCACATGACGTCAGAATGACGTCGATGAAATGTAATGTTTGCGTCGACGTCAATGCGACGTCATTATAACGTTGTGTGCCTGCTGGGTAGTATGTATCAATGTGAAGATCTGATCCGTCTCCTTGAGCTTCCAATTAGGTATCCGTTTATCTGAATCAGAAAAAAATGAGCCGCGACAAGAGAAAGCAGCAAAGTGGAAGTGCGCCCATCGCAGACTCAGATAAGCCTGGGCATCCGCCTAGTATGATCACAGTCTTTTCTAAGCGCTTTAACGGTAGCTAAGGATCTAACGTGGCGCGCTACCTTCATGTGGACAGCAAAGACTCTGATCAGACTGGGTGGATGTCCGGGCTTATCTGAGTCTGCGCTGGGCACACAACCACTTTGTTGGTTTTCTCGCGTCGTGGTTCAAAATAATGATATTGAAAGTGAAAGTCTGCCCACAGTCATAACTAATTTATTCTAGGTCCACGTTTCATTAACATCGATCTTCAGACGAAAGAAGCAATTCTCTAGGGAAAAGAAATAATGCCAGAATTTGTGCATATTGCCAAAATTGATAAATTCTGCATTTCTATCATACAAAACTAAAATTGACAAGAAAAATGTCAGTACTGCCTTTTTAATTTACTTGTTATTTTTTTATTTGTTTTAACTATTGCAGAACTTAAATGTACAGAAAATTAGATGTGCCTGCGTGTGGGTTTTGCTGCCCAAATATAGGTATGTGCTACATAGGAATTTTTGCAATCCTTTATTAGTCTTACGGGCCACCAGGGTTCATCTCCCATAAAGTGCAGGTTACTATGATGCTTATGTTGGTTTCATCTGTTTGTGCGACTCCACTTTGGTTGAAGGTACATCATTTTAGAGTCCAGATGCGCTGAAACAGGCGCACATGCTGCGACCTTGTACCCATGCCCCTGTGCTTGCACCACATCCATGTTGTAGCAGACAGACCGCAGTAAACAGTATCCAGGACGCAGTAGACAGACAGTAGACACTTCACTAAACAGTAAATAGTATACAGAAAACCGCGAACAACACGCACTACTTTTCAGCATGCTCCAAAGCGAAGGGCGAGTGGACAGTGCACAGCAGACGGTAAACGGTCTATAACGTTGAGGGAAAAGTATTTTCCTTCGCACAGCTTTGAGATACATATATAGTGATCGTGAAATTGGGGGAAGAAAACTATCAAAGAAAAAAGAAATAAAAATAGAAAATAAAGAAAAGCAGACAAAAGTCTGCAGCACCCGGTATTCCCAGGCGGTCACCCATCCAAGTACTAACCGGGCCCGACGTTGCTTAATTTCCGTGATCGGACGAGAACCGATGTTTTCAATGTATTATGGCCGTAGACAACAAAGTACCGATTTTCAACATTTACAAAGTGTACTTTTGAGAGTTTGCGATCAGTAATAGCCTATCCTGCAGTTCTTACTACTGGGACACACATTGCAGGCCTAGTAGAGCAGTCGTATCAGCATCTGCGCTGTTTACATTTCAGTCTCATCATGCCAGCAGACAAAAAAAAGTTGAATCATCATCGAATCAACGTTGATTCGATGTGATTCGATGTTTTGTGATCATCGATTAAACTATGGCAAAACATCTTCGATAAGCCTCTTTATTTCGGAGTACTAATTCGCGCCTCATATGATCAGCTTTTGTCTGAAGTAAAAAGTAACCGTCAATATCAACGTTAATTCAACGGCACAGTGACGTTTAACCAACGTAAATGACACGACGTTGTGTCAGCGTTGTGTGTCAGCTGAGCATGAGGAATAAATCTGTTACCATTGAATGTGGCTGGAATATTTAGTGTTGCGCCACGCGAAGAAAGTCTTCAGATGAGCATATGCACAGTCTGCTCAGTAAGTGCATGGAAAGTCAAACACGCAACATCTTACTAATTCCAGTACGTAATACACTTTTTCTGACTAGTCTAACATCTGGCAGAGAACTCGTTACGGTGTAAAATCGATAACTCTGTACTACCTGTAAATTTTAGCCCTTGGCCATAAATGGGATTGCTTCCCTTTCCAGTGTTTTAATGGTTAATAGAGAGAACTTAGAAAAATTTCGACCAAGCTTCGAATCAATAGTAAGCAAAATTAGGCGTTCAGGGAAGGAATTTCCCAATTAGCTATGTATGTATAAAATACATCATTGTACTCAGTGGAATAACAGCTTCTAGCTCATACGTTATAATAGATTCGCAAATGTTAATTTATATGTGTTATTTAGGTCCAAAAACGAAGATTCGCGTAATTTGAATAAATTGTGTTAAGAAACTTATGGTTTATAGAAAGAAAACTATGGGCTCTGATGGAAGAAGCTTCTCATTGACACATTTCTATGATTTTTACTCGTATCCGAGTAGATCTCGTCAGCTAGTAGTTCTCGTCATTGTGCTAAAAACGAGTTTTTCGCATATTTTTTCTTCACTTCAACTGCCTTAATCCTAAGTTTATGATACATTTGGTCAAACTAGTGCAAAAACTCATCAAGATATCGAGCTGTGTATATATAAATGCCGTTTTTTTCTCTTTTGGATTCGCAAAGTCCCGTGATTACGTCAGGGGCATTCACGTGAGCACGTTCAAGCCACGTGTTGACCTCTCTTAATTGGGACAGGTTTTCCAATATTGTGTCTACTTTGCAAACAAATTCCGAATGTAAGTCAACATTGCAGGAAAAACACAAAAATATTAAAATAGCAAACCTGACCCAGTCATCATTTATCGTTTTCAGCAGCCTCGTGAACAAGACAAACTCTTCATCTCAGTTTTGAGTTTGTTTTCGTCTGCTGTGACCTCATTAAAAATATTGAGCGCATTCGGCATACGAACGGACTTTGTTACATGAATAAGATGTCAAAAATCATTATATAGGAACAACAGCAAAATGGGCTTTATATTTATTTTAAAATCGAGCTCAAAAGCAACATGACGAGAACTGATTCTGGACGTGACGTTGTCTGTGCGTGATAGCATATCAAATAATGATCGCTCCCTGAGGTTCCTTTCTATAAATAAATTCATGACGTGTGTGTCGAAACCAGAGTTATTAGGTACACAATACATAACTACCGCAAACTGAAAGAAAACCTGCTTGTTTGGGAGAAAACAAGAAATTGTTAGTAAAAAATGACGAGAACTACTCGGATACGAGTATACCAGATTAAAGAGCTTGAAATGCTCTTTCGTGCTAGACGTTATAATTTAATGTCGGAAAATATATTAAATAAGAAAATTTAACTTATTTATGAGCTTCTATACATTTCCCTATTAAACTGAGAACCGCATACAGGTAACCGCCTATCTCCGGCCCTCTTGGAGATAATCTGAAAATCCCGTCACTATAACGAGAATTCTTCCCTATGGAATACTGTTTAATAAGATTTAAACAGTGGCACAATAAAAGTTTCACCCTGTAGCACGCCAAGAAACAAGTGCGTAATTGATGTGTGTGGTAGTGTGTGTGGGGATTTTTTTTTTTTTTTGATATGCATATACATATGTTGATACACCCCTTAGTGAGCCTAGGCAGAATGTTGTACCCAGTTGTCATTGACCCTCACCCCTTGTTGGTTGGAGTTCATTAGATCCTCTAATATTTTCAAATTATGCAAGTCTGCTGTGCCCAATATGAAGGGATCTACTATATGCAAATACTGTTGTATGGGTTTCAGGCGACATCTCACTTGTAACCTGGGGACAGCGTGGCATACATTGTATGCCATGCTGCTCTCAGATTGCAACGGGATGAAGCAATGGAATTGTTACCATGGTAATGACGAAATTGGGTTTTTTAGTGTCTTGGTGGAATGGCATCTCGATGATGTCACTTGGACATTTATATGAACTCTTGGTAGCCGTGATGACAGATCGATGGCATCATTTTTTCCGGACATGGCAGACGGTGTATGCCATTCTCCGCCAGTTTTTTTTTTTTTTTTTTTTTTGTTGGATGACACCAAAAACTGAGATTCTTGTGTGTGTTTGGGGTGGGGGGGGGGGGGGTGTTTCAGAGTTTCTTGAATAAGTAATTGTTCTCAAGTCATTAATCCCATATTATATATGTGTGTGTGTGTGTGTGTGTTTATTTTTTACTCACTTCTTTGATTACTAATCAGTAAACATGTCATATATATTTGGGCTCTAGACTACAGTCGCTCATCTAAGTTGAGATCACCTTCACTATTAATGAGGTATTTTTAGACTATGAAACTAGCTTTTAATAAATAAGTTTTAAACTAATTTTCGAAGAGATTGCTTACTTAAAATTTCATTACTATAAAAATATACAAACATCAAACATGACTGAGGTTTTGGACCTTAAAGTTAGGGTGACCTTAACTTTGGGGAACGTCTCTAGTTTTGAACACTGGTTTTTGAAAGTGAACCTTACGGTGGTTGTATCGCAAATAGAGAATAGTAAATTCTGATCACGTCGGTTGAAACAAATAGGTACACTGTGTATAAGATTAGAAAAATACATGTAATGCATTATTTTTGTTAATTGCCTTGTGGGTTTTGCTTTTAATGAAAGTGGGGCATTATTAGTAGTGGATCAGCCACCATCAAAATAATGGGAATAAACAGTATTTTGCATGAATGTATATACTTTCGGATGAGACAGTTTCTCCTGTTTTTCTGCTTATGTTTCCTCCATCTTCGAGTGGTGTCAGCTCTCCATGGAGGGGGTTTGCATCTTTGAGAGCAAATTCCTTCCTTGAGGAGTGGGCACCATTTGAAGAGCTGTGTTTTTCAGAGAGGCAAATAAGTTTCCACTAGATAAAACCTATGGGAGCATGGGGATTAACAGGACAATATAACACTATTGCGGAAAAGATTTGGAGAATGTTTATTCAAGCAGGGGTGTTTGTTGGAGTTACTGGGGTATTTAGGTCATTGCTGCATCTTTACTTCATGACAATTTTGTTTGTAATGGGACAACAACTAGAATTTGCTAACAGGTTATGGCTAAGTTAGTTTGAATGGCATTTGGCTTGCTTCTGATATGCTGAATAGAATAGAATGCTGATTAATATTGGTATAAAAAGGAAGGCTTACTGTAGTGACCCTAAATATTCGGACAAACGGGTCTGAGCAAATGTTGTGGACCTGGATCAGGCTGCTCCTGAAGGAGCAGTCTGATTGGGGTCTACAATATTTTGCCATTTGGATGTGTTGACCTGTGCAGAATCTTCTTTCTCGGAGTTTCCAAACAAGGATTTGCCGACCTTCGGGTGTCCGAGGTTTTTTTGAGTTCATTGCGGTAATGAAAAAGGTCCCTATGAAACTGGCAAGTGAAAAGTTTTGCTTTGTAGAATGCGATACTTTAATATTCTGTATTTTTTCTGCGTTTTCACTAAAAATATGACCAAATGGCAATGGCATTAACAGTAATATAAAAAATGGTATACAGAATTGTCCTGATGAAAAGACTGATACTTCAAAAATATATACTAGGTAGTGTAACGCTGTGATGCTAAAAAAAAAAAAAAAAATGAAGCACTATTTCCATAATATGACAAAATATTTCTCATGCCCTTATTCAAACAGACTTTTGTTGGAATGGCAAACATCGTGGAGCCAGGTCGGGGTGCTCCTCCAGGAGCAGTCTGACCTGTATCTACGGTGTTTGCAAAATCGTTTTTCCACAGAGGGTTTCTTATGAAACAGGGTAAATACAGTACTTGGAGAAGGCTAAGGGATTTGAATATACTGTACATAATCTTG
Organism: Ctena decussata; assembly: GCA_963989385.1. NCBI lineage: Eukaryota > Metazoa > Mollusca > Bivalvia > Lucinida > Lucinidae > Ctena > Ctena decussata. The sequence continues at coordinate 63,420,514 of OZ022508.1, read as the reverse complement.
AATTTTCATAGTTTGTATATATAACCATACAGTCAACTCTCAAACACTGGCACATATATGTAACTCAAAGTGCCCTTTTATAACAAAGAATGTATTTCATTGTATTTCATCAACATTTTTCCTGTTGCTTTTTGGTTCCAGATGGATCGGACTGCTGGTATCTCATAGTAGATTTTCTGGGATCAGAGGATTTGCTGTGGGACATCAGTAGTTAGAGATTTATTTCAACGTTGAGACACCGGGGAGTTGACTGTGAATGCATCTATCCATAAAATGTCATGTTTCTATGATATTCTCACAAGAATTCCAAAAACATTAAATGTAGGCTCAGTTGCATAGAGGTATGTGTCGAATTTAATTATTTTATTGTTTTCCATTTTGGCTGCATCCTAGCTTTTGTGTATTGTAACTGTGGCTTGGTGGCAGAACAGACCACAGTACAATATATTTAGATCTTTTTTTTCTTTTTTTGTTTCCTTTGGTGTTGAATGTTTTTGTTATATGTAAAAGTATTCCCGTTTGATTGCACACATGAAGAACTGAAGGTTAAGTGTAAACTGCAAATAATGGACTGTGGGGCCATATCATACTTAATTATAAATAAAATAGTTTATCATGAGTTTGGTTAGAATTAAAAGTTATAACTGCCAGGGCCTTAGTAATAACGGTAAACGTATTGATGTATTTCAACATTTAAAAGAGATAGAATCTGATATATATTGTTTGGTAGATACACATTTTACTCCAAAGGAGGAAACATTTATTAGTCTGCAGTGGGGCTCTGATTGTGTCTTTAATTCTAAAACTTCAAACTGCAGAGGTATAGCAATACTTTTTAACAGTAGCCTTGATTATAAAATTCATGATCTCATTAAAGAAGACAATGCTAATTACTTGATTTTAGATATCTCTGTACAGAATAGTAGATTTACTCTAGCTGTTGTCTATGGTCCCAACAATGATAGTCCACAATTTTTAAGTCACTTTTTGAGGATATTGATAAATTAGAGAATGATTCAATAATAATTTGTGGAGACTTTAATTTAGTTCTAGACCCTAAACTTGATTACTGTAATTATAAACAGATAAATAATAAAAAAGCACGACAGATATTACTTGACGAAATGGAAGCGAGAAATTTATCAGATCCTTTTCGAATTTTGTCTCCACTGAAACGAAAATATACATGGAGGAGAAAGACTCCTTTTCAACAGTCACGTCTTGATTTCTTTGTGGTCTCAGAGGACATTCAACATCATGTAAATAAGTGTGACATAGGAATAAGTTATAGGTCTGATCATTCACTTATATTGTTAGAACTCAACTTTCAGGACATAACTAAAGGAAAACCCTTGTGGAAACATAATAACTCCCTTTTAAGTGATATAGAGTACCTAAATGCAATAAACGATAAAATCAAACAAGTAAAACAGCAATATGCCCTTCCAGTTTATAATCTAGAAAACATAGACAATATACCTAATGAGGAAATACAGTTTATTATAAATGACCAACTGTTTCTTGAAACACTTTTAATGGAGTTAAGGGGTAAGTCAATTTCTTTTTCATCATTTAGGAAAAAACAAAAAGACCAGAAAGAGACAGAACTAAAACAAAATATCCAAACAATTGAGGCAAATCTAACTGAAGACAAACAAGATGAATTAGAGGATTTAAAGTCAGATCTGGAAAAAATGAGACATGACAAAATGAAGGGGTATGTAATAAGGTCAAGGGCTCAGTGGATTGAGGAAGGGGAAAAGCCAAGTAAATTTTTTTGTAATTTGGAAAATAGAAATTTTGTGAATAAAACAATGTACAAATTAAATTCTAATTGTGGAAAAATAATTTATGATCAGTTTCAAATTTTAGACGAGGCTAAGACCTTTTATTCTAATTTGTATAAAAATAATGATACAGATTTACAGGATTTGCTTTCTGATACATACTTGCAAGATAATACAATACCAAAGTTGACTAATGAGGAATCAAATACTTTGGAAGGGGACATAACTTTAGAAGAGGCATCAGTGACCCTCCGTAATATGAAAAACAATAAATCTCCTGGGTCTGATGGTTTTTCATCGGAATTTTTCAAAGTTTTTTGGCAAAAATTAGGCCATTTTGTGGTACGTTCATTGAATTACGGTTTCCATAATGGTGAACTATCCATTACTCAGAGAGAAGGCATAATTACATGTATCCCCAAAGAAAATAAACCTAGGGAATTTCTTCGAAATTGGAGGCCTATTACTCTTTTGAATGTAGTATTTAAAATTGCCTCAGGCTGTATTGCAAATCGTATGAAACCATTTCTAAATAAGCTTATACATACTGACCAAACAGGATTCATATCTGGTAGATTTATAGGAGAAAATATTCGGCTTGTCTATGATTTAATGCAATATACAGAAGAAAATAATATTCCTGGTCTACTATTACTTATTGATTTTGAAAAGGCATTTGACTCATTGTCTTGGACATTCATAAACAAAGTTTTGATTGCACTAAATTTTGGATCCTCTTTTATAAACTGGATAAATGTATTTCATAAAAATTCAAAGTCAGCAATAAACCAGTCAGGACATCTGTCAAACTTCTTCTATTTAGGACGTGGCTGTCGACAGGGAGATCCAATATCTCCTTATATCTTCATTTTGTGTGCAGAGATACTAGCACTGAAAGTTAGAAAAAATGAACAAATAAAAGGCATAAAAATAGGGAACAAATCATTAAAAATTTTTGGATACGCAGATGATACAGGGTTAATCTTAGACGGTTCTAAGGAATCATTAATTGAAACATTGAAAGAACTAGAAGCTTTTGCTGCAGTATCAGGTCTTAAAATCAATTATGAGAAAACTCAAGTTATTTGGATAGGTCTTAAAAAATATAGTCAGGACACCATTAAAACAAAGTACAAACTAGTATGGGGTAAAAGCTCATTTAAATTACTAGGTATTGATTTTTCTGTAAATTTGGATAGTATGTTAGAAACAAATTTCAGTGAAAGGATAAACATATTGAAAAAACAATTGTTATTTTGGAAGCGTCGTAATTTGACCCCTATAGGACGGATAACTGTGATTAAATCCCTTTTATTACCAAAGTTTAATCATTTATTTCTGACTCTTCCAAACCCAAATCAGGAAATGTTAAAAACCCTTAATAATTTATTTCAAGAATTTGTATGGAATGGGCCTCCACGTGTCAAAAGACAGGTATTTTCAAGAAATTATACTGACGGAGGTTTAAAAATGATAGACGTTTATAAATTTCTTGATGCATTGAAATTAACTTGGATTAGGAGAATTTTAACCACTGACTATAGAAATTGGCAACAATTTATTAATATGAAACTTAATATGTCAGATTGTCTTAGTTTTGGATTTAGATTTATTAATAATCAGTGTAAAGATATAAAAAAACTTGTTTTGGAAAGATGTATTTTTGGCACTTGGTAGATTTATAGAATTAATACAAATTAATACTGAAGAAAAACTTTTGGCCTGTGCTTGGAACTATGATAGAATTAACATAGGGGGAAATGGGTTTTTCAACAAAAACTGGTATAATAATGGAATACGAATTATAAATGATTTCTTTAATGATGATGGGGAACTTTATACAATTGAGCAATTAAAACATAAATATAATATGAATATAAATTTTCTTCAATATCATGGACAAAGAGCCTCTTTAAAATCCATAATACAAGCAAATAAAATAATTGTTACCACAAAACTGTGTACACCAGTTATTCCTTATCATGTTAATGTTATTCTTAAGTGTAAGAAAGGGACAAAAGATATATATATAGCATTATGACTGAAAATAAAGAAAGTATTACAGGTCAGATTAGATGGAATAGGACTTATGATATTCAAAAAGAAGACTGGAAAAATATCTATGAAATGCCCTTTTATGTCACAAAATGTTCAAAACTTCAATGGTTTCAGTTTAGAATCAACCACAAAATCTTGGCAACAAATACTTTTCTTTGTAAAATAAATGCAAGTAATGACAGTTTATGTACATTCTGTAAAAATGAAGAAGAGACCATTGAACATTTATTTTGGGATTGCCATAAAGTTCAAGAATTCTTACATCGTGTTAAACAAAAATTTAATGTTATAGATATATATTTATTATATTCTAAGAAAGAGTTTATATTTGGGCTTGAAAACTATAAAAACGTTCCAGAGAGGCAACTTCTTTTAATGGAAATGAAATATTATATATATAGTGCAAGATGCATGAAACAAACACTGAATATAACTGCATTTGAGAGAACCCTTAAAATGTTTTACTGGATCCATAAACAAATTGCAGCAAATAAAAATGAATTAAAAATCTTTTTAGAAAACTGGCAGTTTATTGAGAATTTTTTAAGACTTGCAAACTAGTAAATAATAAATGAATTTGAATAAAAAATTCTAAGTTGAGGTTATGATCCCACTGTCCATTATATTCTACTAACACTAATTTTCGATATAAAAAAAAAAATAAATAAAAAAAGAAAATTAAAAATTGTATATGAATATGCTTTTACGCTGAGTTAAAAAAAAATCTTTTGTCCAGTATTTCATGTACATAAAATGTATGCATAGTTCCCTGTATTATATAAGCAATATTTTTCCTTAAGAGCATGCTAACATCATTGTTAATTCCTTTTTTGTTGGTTTCATTGCAAACAGCATGCAATAGGAATGTAAGGTGTGCGGTGGGATGGATCCCCGACCCACAACATACATATTGACGGGGACAATAAAGAACAGAAACGGGAAAAAAAAAAAAAAAAAAAAAAGTTTCACCCTGTAGCACGCCAAGAAACAAGTGCGTAATTGATGTGTGTGGTAGTGTGTGTGGGGAGGAGGGGGGGGGGGGGGGCGTGAAATGGCCTTTCAAGGCAGGTGAGGGGTATTAACGAATAGAAAGCTATGGAATTTTCGTTTCTCCAAATCTGGATCCCTTCCTTTTTTGTTCTAAATAAAATTGAAAGGGGAGTAACAAACTAAGTGAATCTTTCGGCTTTTTCAGGCTTAGAAGCGATTTTGTTTTCTTCATAAAATGACGTTTTAAAATACGCACTTAATCCTTCAAAACGTTTGTACTTTCAGTTTCTAATTATAGATGCGTTGTAATATCATGTAGCTTCTGTCCGAATGTATGACCTTGCTAATTATCTGTGTGTACATAAAACAAATCTTTTAAAATTATGAGCTGTTTTATAGGTGTGAAAAACTTTCGTTCCGAACCTTTAAGGAGAGATCCGGCACTGCTAAGACTAGTCTGCGTAAATGCGCATTCTATTCGGAAAAAATATAGTACGCACTGAAATTGATATGATGTTGCGTGTTTTGATAACCTGACTCTCCCTGCACTTACTGAGCAGACTGAGCAGACTGATATGCACAGTTCGCTTATGCTCACCTGAAGTGTTTTTTCGCGCGACACAACTCTAAATATTCTAACCACATTCAATGAATACAGATTTGTGCCTCAGGTTCAGCTGACACAGAACGCTGAAACAACGGCGTGGCATTGACGTTGATTAAACGTTACTATGACGTTGAACTGACGTTGATATTGACGGTTTACATGTAACTTGAGACATAGCTGATTATATGAGGTGCAAATTTGTACTCAGTAATAAGGAGGCTCATAAAAGATGTTTTTCTATAGTTTATACACTGGGCACACACCATTGAATCATATTGAATCAACGTTGATTCAATGTTGATTCAGCGTTGATTCAATGATGATTCAGCATTTAATTTCCGCAGGCTTGGTGAGGCTGAACCGCAAACAGCGCAGATCCTGATATGACTGCTCTGCTAGGCCCGCAATGTGTGCCCTGGTAGTAAGAACAGCAGGATATTATAACTTTTACTGATCTCAAACTCTCGCGGCAGTGCAGGCTCTCTCGTAAACGATGCACTGCACTTACTCTGACAGACAACGCAGTTACATGGACTTATCCTGGTACCCACTGTTTGTGTATAGCGTCAAACATATTTTACCCGGACAGGGCTAATAACATTCAAAACAAGAGATGAGCATAAAATGCACGTGAAAATAAGATCGACACTTGATTATCCTGATTGCCAATGATGTAACCCAAGAGCCGCACCCTCGGAAAATTGCCACATGCGACGAGAAGAATCAGTCCAGTCTGTGGTAACATGTATGCGTTCACAACATGTATAAGCAATCTTGAGCATCATACACTGTGGCGTCGTAAAGAGCGCGAAAAGAAAAGACACTAATGGGACTGCATTCGCTTTTCCCAAGATGGGGTGAAATACATTTTCCCTTGCGCATACCTCGTGTCATGATAAAACCAGTCTTATTTCATAAGCAAAACGCGCGTGTCTTGACTAGACGCATGCGCAATCAGAGCACGGTAGACTACACATGAGCGTAGACATATCTTGGTACCTCCTGGTTGCGTATACATACATATTTCGCTGAAAATATTATGGGTTGCAGCACATTTTTTCCTTGCGCAGGCCATTTGAGTCGTGTCGTAATAAAGTCAGCCTTGTGGTGTATGCAAAACGCCTATGTCCAGACTAGTCTGTGCACTAGCACAATCAGAACAGGTTAGGCGCAATAAGTATGCCTTCTGGAAATCAAACGGTGAACTGCACTAACTCTGACAGACTACGCAGTTGCATAGACTTATCTTGGTTTGCGTATAGTGTCAAACATATTTTGCCCGGACAAGGCTCATATCGTTTAAAGGGATGAGCATAAAATGCACGTGCAAATATAACCGACCCTTGATTATCAATGATGTAATCCAAGAGCTGCAAGATTAAAAAAAAAATAAATAAAAATAACCGCAGTGATCCGAAATTTTGGGATAGATGTGTCTGAGAAATCTTTTTAGAATCAGATCAAGATGTGCAATGCGTCATATCCTATCAGTATTTTTGACACACTGTCAGCTACTTTTAGCATTTGTTTAAATTTTAGAATAATCTGGTAATTTAAAGGTGTCCCAATAGAGAGAGTAAATAAAAACGATGGAAATTGTTTGAACAGCATTGCAAGACACCCAGCAGGCACATGACGTCGTAATGATGTCAAAATGGGGTCGATGCGACGCTCCTATGCCGCATAGACGTCAATACGACGTCATTTCGACGTCATGTGCCTGCTGGACAGTAAGTATTTCCCAGCGGGCACATGACGTCAGAATGACGTCGATGAAATGTAATGTTTGCGTCGACGTCAATGCGACGTCATTATAACGTTGTGTGCCTGCTGGGTAGTATGTATCAATGTGAAGAGCTGATCCGTCTCCTTGAGCTTCCAATTAGGTATCCGTTTATCTGAATCAGAAAAAAATGAGCCGTGACAAGAGAAAGCAGCAAAGTGGAAGTGCGCCCATCGCAGACTCAGATCAGCCTGGGCATCCGCCTAGTATGATCACAGTCTTTTCTAAGCGCTTTAACGGTAGCTAAGGATCTAACGTGGCGCGCTACCTTCATGTGGACAGCAAAGACTCTGATCAGACTGGGTGGATGCCCGGGCTTATCTGAGTCTGCGCTGGGCACACAACCACTTTGTTGGTTTTCTCGCGTCGTGGTTCAAAATAATGATATTGGAAGTCTGCCCACAGTCATAACTAATTTATTCTAGGTCCACGTTTCATTAACATCGATCTTCAGACGAAAGAAGCAATTCTCTAGGGAAAAGAAATAATGCCAGAATTTGTGCATATTGCCAAAATTGATAAATTCTGCATTTCTATCATACAAAACTAAAATTGACAAGAAAAATGTCAGAACTGCCTTTTTAATTTACTTGTTATTTTTTTATTTGTTTTAACTATTGCAGAACTTAAATGTACAGAAAATTAGATGTGCCTGCGTGTGGGTTTTGCTGCCCAAATATAGGTATGTGCTACATAGGAATTTTTGCAATCCTTTATTAGTCTTACGGGCCACCAGGGTTCATCTCCCATAAAGTGCAGGTTACTATGATGCTTATGTTGGTTTCATCTGTTTGTGCGACTCCACTTTGGTTGAAGGTACATCATTTTAGAGTCCAGATGCGCTGAAACAGGCGCACATGCTGCGACCCTGTACCCATGCCCCTGTGCTTGCACCACATCCATGTTGTAGCAGACAGACCGCAGTAAACAGTATCCAGGACGCAGTAGACAGACAGTAGACACTTCACTAAACAGTAAATAGTATACAGAAAACCGCGAACAACATGCACTACTTTTCAGCATGCTCCAAAGCGAAGGGCGAGTGGACAGTGCACAGCAGACGGTAAACGGTCTATAACGTTGAGGGAAAAGTATTTTCCTTCGCACAGCTTTGAGATACATATATAGTGATCGTGAAATTGGGGGAAGAAAACTATCTACGAAAAAAGAAATAAAAATAGAAAATAAAGAAAAGCAGACAAAAGTCTGCAGCACCCGGTATTCCCAGGCGGTCACCCATCCAAGTACTAACCGGGCCCGACGTTGCTTAATTTCCGTGATCGGACGAGAACCGATGTTTTCAATGTATTATGGCCGTAGACAACAAAGTACCGATTTTCAACATTTACAAAGTGTACTTTTGAGAGTTTGCGATCAGTAATAGCCTATCCTGCAGTTCTTACTACTGGGACACACATTGCAGGCCTAGTAGAGCAGTCGTATCAGGATCTGCGCTGTTTACATTTCAGTCTCATCATGCCAGCAGACAAAAAAAGTTGAATCATCATCGAATCAACGTTGATTCGATGTGATTCGATGTTTTGTGATCATCGATTAAACTATGGCAAAACATCTTCGATAAGCCTCTTTATTTCGGAGTACTAATTCGCGCCTCATATGATCAGCTTTTGTCTGAAGTAAAAAGTAACCGTCAATATCAACGTTAATTCAACGGCACAGTGACGTTTAACCAACGTAAATGACACGACGTTGTGTCAGCGTTGTGTGTCAGCTGAGCATGAGGAATAAATCTGTTACCATTGAATGTGGCTGGAATATTTAGTGTTGCGCCACGCGAAGAAAGTCTTCAGATGAGCATATGCACAGTCTGCTCAGTAAGTGCATGGAAAGTCAAACACGCAACATCTTACTAATTCCAGTACGTAATACACTTTTTCTGACTAGTCTAACATCTGGCAGAAAACTCGTTACGGTGTAAAATCGATAACTCTGTACTACCTGTAAATTTTAGCCCTTGGCCATAAATGGGATTGCTTCCCTTTCCAGTGTTTTAATGGTTAATAGAGAGAACTTAGAAAAATTTCGACCAAGCTTCGAATCAATAGTAAGCAAAATTAGGCGTTCAGGGAAGAAATTTCCCAATTAGCTATGTATGTATAAAATACATCATTGTACTCGGTGGAATAACAGCTTCTAGCTCATACGTTATAATAGATTCGCAAATGTTAATTTATATGTGTTATTTAGGTCCAAAAACGAAGATTCGCGTAATTTGAATAAATTGTGTTAAGAAACTTATGGTTTATAGAAAGAAGCTATGGGCTCTGATGGAAGAAACTTCTCATTGACACATTTCTATGATTTTTATACCAGATTAAAGAGCTTGAAATGCTCTTTCGTGCTAGACGTTATAATTTAATGTCGGAAAATATATTAAATAAGAAAATTTAAGTTATTTATGAGCTTCGATACATTTCCCAATTAAACTGAGAACCGCATACAGGTAACCGTTTATCTCCGGCCCTCTTGGAGATAATCGGAAAATCCCGTCACTATAACGAGAATTCTTCCCTATGGAATACTGTTTAATAAGATTTAACCAGTGGCACAATAAAAGTTTCACCCTGTAGCACGCCAAGAAACAAGTGCGTAATTGATGTGTGTGGTAGTGTGTGTGGGGAGGAGGGGGGGGGGGGGGGGGCGTGAAATGGCCTTTCAAGGCAGGTGAGGGGTATTAACGAATAGAAAGCTATGGAATTTTCGTTTCTCCAAATCTGGATCCCTTCCTTTTTTGTTCTAAATAAAATTGAAAGGGGAGTAACAAACTAAGTGAATCTTTCGGCTTTTTCAGGCTTAGAAGCGATTTTGTTTTCTTCATAAAATGACGTTTTAAAATACGCACTTAATCCTTCAAAACGTTTGTACTTTCAGTTTCTAATTATAGATGCGTTGTAATATCATGTAGCTTCTGTCCGAATGTATGACCTTGCTAATTATCTGTGTGTACATAAAACAAATCTTTTAAAATTATGAGCTGTTTTATAGGTGTGAAAAACTTTCGTTCCGAACCTTTAAGGAGAGATCCGGCACTGCTAAGACTAGTCTGCGTAAATGCGCATTCTATTCGGAAAAAATATAGTACGCACTGAAATTGATATGATGTTGCGTGTTTTGATAACCTGACTCTCCCTGCACTTACTGAGCAGACTGCGCATATGTGAAAGCTGATATGCACAGTTCGCTTATGCTCACCTGAAGTGTTTTTTCGCGCGACACAACTCTAAATATTCTATAACCACATTCAATGATTACAGATTTGTGCCTCAGGTTCAGCTGACACAGAACGCTGAAACAACGGCGTGGCATTGACGTTGATTAAACGTTACTATGACGTTGAACTGACGTTGATATTGACGGTTTACATGTAACTTGAGACATAGCTGATTATATGAGGTGCAAATTTGTACTCAGTAATAAGGAGGCTCATAAAAGATGTTTTTCTATAGTTTATACACTGGGCACACACCATTGAATCACATTGAATCAACGTTGATTCAATGTTGATTCAGCGTTGATTCAATAATGATTCAGCATTTAATTTCCGCAGGCTTGGTGAGGCTGAACCGCAAACAGCGCAGATCCTGATATGACTGCTCTGCTAGGCCCGCAATGTGTGCCCTGGTAGTAAGAAAAGCAGGATATTATAACTTTTACTGATCTCAAACTCTCGCGGCAGTGCAGGCTCTCTCGTAAACGATGCACTGCACTTACTCTGACAGACAACGCAGTTACATGGACTTATCCTGGTACCCACTGTTTGTGTATAGCGTCAAACATATTTTACCCGGACAGGGCTAATAACATTCAAAACAAGAGATGAGCATAAAATGCACGTGAAAATAAGATCGACACTTGATTATCCTGATTGCCAATGATGTAACCCAAGAGCCGCACCCTCGGAAAATTGCCACATGCGACGAGAAGAATCAGTCCAGTCTGTGGTAACATGTATGCGTTCACAACATGTATAAGCAATCTTGAGCATCATACACTGTGGCGTCGTAAAGAGCGCGAAAAGAAAAGACACTAATGGGACTGCATTCGCTTTTCCCAAGATGGGGTGAAATACATTTTCCCTTGCGCATACCTCGTGTCATGATAAAACCAGTCTTATTTCATAAGCAAAACGCGCGTGTCTTGACTAGACGCATGCGCAATCAGAGCACGGTAGACTACACATGAGCGTAGACATATCTTGGTACCTCCTGGTTGCGTATACATACATATTTCGCTGAAAATATTATGGGTTGCAGCACATTTTTTCCTTGCGCAGGCCATTTGAGTCGTGTCGTAATAAAGTCAGCCTTGTGGTGTATGCAAAACGCCTATGTCCAGACTAGTCTGTGCACTAGCACAATCAGAACAGGTTAGGCGCAATAAGTATGCCTTCTGGAAATCAAACGGTGAACTGCACTAACTCTGACAGACTACGCAGTTGCATAGACTTATCTTGGTACCCACTGTTTGCGTATAGTGTCAAACATATTTTGCCCGGACAAGGCTCATATCGTTTAAAGAGATGAGCATAAAATGCACGTGCAAATATAACCGACCCTTGATTATCAATGATGTAATCCAAGAGCTGCAAGATTAACAAAAAATAAATAAAAATAACCGCAGTGATCCGAAATTTTGGGATAGATGTATCTGAGAAATCACTTTAGAATCAGATCAAGATATGCAATGCGTCATATCCTATCAGTATTTTTGACACACTGTCAGCTACTTTTAGCATTTGTTTAAATTTTAGAATAATCTGGTAATTTAAAGGTGTCCCAATAGAGAGAGTAAATAAAAACGATGGAAATTGTTTGAACAGCATTGCAAGACACCCAGCAGGCACATGACGTCGTAATGATGTCAAAATGGGGTCGATGCGACGCTCCCATGCCGCATAGATGTCAATACGACGTCATTTCGACGTCATGTGCCTGCTGGGCAGTAAGTATTTCCCAGCGGGCACATGGCGTCAGAATGACGTCGATGAAATATAATGTTTGCGTCGACGTCAATGCGACGTCATTATAACGTTGTGTGCCTGCTGGGTAGTATGTATCAATGTGAAGATCTGATCCGTCTCCTTGAGCTTCCAATTAGGTATCCGTTTATCTGAATCAGAAAAAAATGAGCCGCGACAAGAGAAAGCAGCAAAGTGGAAGTGCGCCCATCGCAGACTCAGATCAGCCTGGGCATCCGCCTAGTATGATCACAGTCTTTTCTAAGCGCTTTAACGGTAGCTAAGGATCTAACGTGGCGCGCTACCTTCATGTGGACAGCAAAGACTCTGATCAGACTGGGTGGATGCCCGGGCTTATCTGATAATGATAAAAGTTTAGATCCTTTAAGAGCAAAGAAAACATTCATAAGTAAGAAGTTAAGCCATACTGCGGTTTCGGCTATTCAAGCCTCATCAGTGACCCTTTAAATCTGGCACAAGGAGCCAGAGGAAAAAAACAGTAAATTTGCAGTTTTAACATGGCAGTCGTCTCAAAGACTGATATAAGTCGAAAAATACCAAAATATTTCAAATTTGTTTAGAAAATGAATCTAAACGTATGATCATTTCTGACTTCTCAGAATATATTCCATGATCTCAAAGGACCAAAAGGAAAATATAATCTGCACTATAGATGAGTGCGGGGAGACTTTTTACGGCCGCCACACGGCACAACATCCAGCTGCAGTGATAGTAAATAATGATAAAAGTTTAGATCCTTTAAGAGCAAAGAAAACATTCATAAGTAAGAAGTTGGGCCATACCGCGGTTTCGGCTATTCAAGCCTCATCAGTGACCCTTTAAATCTGGCACAAGGAGCCAGAGGAAAAAAACAGTAAATTTGCAGTTTTAACATGGCAGTCGTCTCAAAGACTGATATAAGTCGAAAAATACCAAAATATTTCAAATTTGTTTAGAAAATGAATCTAAACGTATGATCATTTCTGACTTCTCAGAATATATTCCATGATCTCAAAGGACCGAAAGGAAAGTCTGAGTCTGCGCTGGGCACACAACCACTTTGTTGGTTTTCTCGCGTCGTGGTTCAAAATAATGATATTGGAAGTCTGCCTACAGTTATAACTAATTTAGTCTAGGTCCACGTTTCATTAACATCGATCTTCAGACGAAAGAAGCAATTCTCTAGGGAAAAGAAATAATGCCAGAATTTGTGCATATTGCCAAAATTGATAAATTCTGCATTTCTATCATACAAAACTAAAATTGACAAGAAAAATGTCAGAACTGCCTTTTTAATTTACTTGTTATTTTTTTATTTGTTTTAACTATTGCAGAACTTAAATGTACAGAAAATTAGATGTGCCTGCGTGTGGGTTTTGCTGCCCAAATATAGGTATGTGCTACATAGGAATTTTGTGCAATCCTTTATTAGTCTTACGGGCCACCAGGGTTCATCTCCCATAAAGTGCAGGTTACTATGATGCTTATGTTGGTTTCATCTGTTTGTGCGACTCCACTTTGGTTGAAGGTACATCATTTTAGAGTCCAGATGCGCTGAAACAGGCGCACATGCTGCGACCCTGTACCCATGCCCCTGTGCTTGCACCACATCCATGTTGTAGCAGACAGACCGCAGTAAACAGTATCCAGGACGCAGTAGACAGACAGTAGACACTTCACTAAACAGTAAATAGTATACAGAAAACCGCGAACAACATGCACTACTTTTCAGCATGCTCCAAAGCGAAGGGCGAGTGGACAGTGCACAGCAGACGGTAAACGGTCTATAACGTTGAGGGAAAAGTATTTTCCTTCGCACAGCTTTGAGATACATATATAGTGATCGTGAAATTGGAGGAAGAAAACTATCAAAGAAAAAAGAAATAAAAATAGAAAATAAAGAAAAGCAGACAAAAGTCTGCAGCACCCGGTATTCCCAGGCGGTCACCCATCCAAGTACTAAGCGGGCCCGACGTTGCTTAATTTCCGTGATCGGACGAGAACCGATGTTTTCAATGTATTATGGCCGTAGACAACAAAGTACCGATTTTCAACATTTACAAAGTGTACTTTTGAGAGTTTGCGATCAGTAATAGCCTATCCTGCAGTTCTTACTACTGGGACACACATTGCAGGCCTAGTAGAGCAGTCGTATCAGGATCTGCGCTGTTTACATTTCAGTGCCAGCAGACAAAAAAAGTTGAATCATCATCGAATCAACGTTGATTCGATGTGATTCGATGTTTTGTGATCATCGATTAAACTATGGCAAAACATCTTCGATAAGCCTCTTTATTTCGGAGTACTAATTCGCGCCTCATATGATCAGCTTTTGTCTGAAGTAAAAAGTAACCGTCAATATCAACGTTAATTCAACGGCACAGTGACGTTTAACCAACGTAAATGACACGACGTGGTGTCAGCGTTGTGTGTCAGCTGAGCATGAGGAATAAATCTGTTACCATTGAATGTGGCTGGAATATTCAGTGTTGCGCCACGCGAAGAAAGTCTTCAGATGAGCATATGCACAGTCTGCTCAGTAAGTGCATGGAAAGTCAAACACGCAACATCTTACTAATTCCAGTACGTAATACACTTTTTCTGACTAGTCTAACATCTGGCAGAAAACTCGTTACGGTGTAAAATCGATAACTCTGTACTACCTGTAAATTTTAGCCCTTGGCCATAAATGGGATTGCTTCCCTTTCCGGTGTTTTAATGGTTAATAGAGAGAACTTAGAAAAATTTCGACCAAGCTTCGAATCAATAGTAAGCAAAATTAGGCGTTCAGGGAAGAAATTTCCCAATTAGCTATGTATGTATAAAATACATCATTGTACTCAGTGGAATAACAGCTTCTAGCTCATACGTTATAATAGATTCGCAAATGTTAATTTATATGTGTTATTTAGGTCCAAAAACGAAGATTCGCGTAATTTGAATAAATTGTGTTAAGAAACTTATGGTTTATAGAAAGAAAACTATGGGCTCTGATGGAAGAAACTTCTCATTGACACATTTCTATGATTTTTATACCAGATTAAAGAGCTTGAAATGCTCTTTCGTGCTAGACGTTATACTTTAATGTCGGAAAATATATTAAATAAGAAAATTTAACTTATTTATGAGCTTCTATACATTTCCCTATTAAACTGAGAACCGCATACAGGTAACCGCTTATCTCCGGCCCTCTTGGAGATAATCGGAAAATCCCGTCACTATAACGAGAATTCTTCCCTATGGAATACTGTTTAATAAGATTTAAACAGTGGCACAATAAAAGTTTCACCCTGTAGCACGCCAAGAAACAAGTGCGTAATTGATGTGTGTGGTAGTGTGTGTGGGGAGGAGGGGGGGGGGGGGCGTGAAATGGCCTTTCAAGGCAGGTGAGGGGTATTAACGAATAGAAAGCTATGGAATTTTCGTTTCTCCAAATCTGGATCCCTTCCTTTTTTGTTCTAAATAAAATTGAAAGGGGAGTAACAAACTAAGTGAATCTTTCGGCTTTTTCAGGCTTAGAAGCGATTTTGTTTTCTTCATAAAATGATGTTTTAAAATACGCACTTAATCCTTCAAAACGTTTGTACTTTCAGTTTCTAATTATAGATGCGTTGTAATATCATGTAGCTTCTGTCCGAATGTATGACCTTGCTAATTATCTGTGTGTACATAAAACAAATCTTTTAAAATTATGAGCTGTTTTATAGGTGTGAAAAACTTTCGTTCCGAACCTTTAAGGAGAGATCCGGCACTGCTTAGACTAGCCTGCGTAAATGCGCATTCTATTCGGAAAAAATATAGTACGCACTGAAATTGATATGATGTTGCGTGTTTTGATAACCTGGCTCTCCCTGCACTTACTGAGCAGACTGCGCATATGTGAAAGCTGATATGCACAGTTCGCTTATGCTCACCTGAAGTGTTTTTTCGCGCGACACAACTCTAAATATTCTAACCACATTCAATGATTACAGATTTGTGCCTCAGGTTCAGCTGACACAGAACGCTGAAACAACGGCGTGGCATTGACGTTGATTAAACGTTACTATGACGTTGAACTGACGTTGATATTGACGGTTTACATGTAACTTGAGACATAGCTGATTATATGAGGTGCAAATTTGTACTCAGTAATAAGGAGGCTCATTAAAGATGTTTTTCTATAGTTTATACACTGGGCACACACCATTGAATCACATTGAATCAACGTTGATTCAATGTTGATTCAGCGTTGATTCAATGATGATTCAGCATTTAATTTCCGCAGGCTTGGTGAGGCTGAACCGCAAACAGCGCAGATCCTGATATGACTGCTCTGCTAGGCCCGCAATGTGTGCCCTGGTAGTAAGAAAAGCAGGATATTATAACTTTTACTGATCTCAAACTCTCGCGGCAGTGCAGGCTCTCTCGTAAACGATGCACTGCACTTACTCTGACAGACAACGCAGTTACATGGACTTATCCTGGTACCCACTGTTTGTGTATAGCGTCAAACATATTTTACCCGGACAGGGCTAATAACATTCAAAACAAGAGATGAGCATAAAATGCACCTGAAAATAAGATCGACACTTGATTATCCTGATTGCCAATGATGTAACCCAAGAGCCGCACCCTCGGAAAATTGCCACATGCGACGAGAAGAATCAGTCCAGTCTGTGGTAACATGTATGCGTTCACAACATGTATAAGCAATCTTGAGCATCATACACTGTGGCGTCGTAAAGAGCGCGAAAAGAAAAGACACTAATGGGACTGCATTCGCTTTTCCCAAGATGGGGTGCAATACATTTTCCCTTGCGCATACCTCGTGTCATGATAAAACCAGTCTTATTTCATAAGCAAAACGCGCGTGTCTTGACTAGACGCATGCGCAATCAGAGCACGGTAGACTACACATGAGCGTAGACATATCTTGGTACCTCCTGGTTGCATATACATACATATTTCGCTGAAAATATTATGGGTTGCAGCACATTTTTTCCTTGCGCAGGCCATTTGAGTCGTGTCGTGATAAAGTCAGCCTTGTGGTGTATGCAAAACGCCTATGTCCAGACTAGTCTGTGCACTAGCACAATCAGAACACGTTAGGCGCAATAAGTATGCCCTCTGGAAATCAAACGGTGAACTGCACTAACTCTGACAGACTACGCAGTTGCATAGACTTATCTTGGTACCCACTGTTAGCGTATAGTGTCAAACATATTTTGCCCGGACAAGGCTCATACCGTTTAAAGAGATGAGCATAAAATGCACGTGCAAATATAACCGACCCTTGATTATCAATGATGTAATCCAAGAGCTGCAAGATTAACAAAAAATAAATAAAAATAACCGCAGTGATCCGAAATTTTGGAACAGATGTATCTGAGAAATCACTTTAGAATCAGATCAAGATGTGCAATGCGTCATATCCTATCAGTATTTTTGACACACTGTCAGCTACTTTTAGCATTTGTTTAAATTTTAGAATAATCTGGTAATTTAAAGGTGTCCCAATAGAGAGAGTAAATAAAAACGATGGAAATTGTTTGAACAGCATTGCAAGACACCCAGCAGGCACATGACGTCGTAATGATGTCAAAATGGGGTCGATGCGACGCTCCCATGCCGCATAGACGTCAATACGACGTCATTTCGACGTCATGTGCCTGCTGGGCAGTAAGTATTTCCCAGCGGGCACATGACGTCAGAATGACGTCGATGAAATGTAATGTTTGCGTCGACGTCAATGCGACGTCATTATACCGTTGTGTGCCTGCTGGGTAGTATGTATCAATGTGAAGATCTGATCCGTCTCCTTGAGCTTCCAATTAGGTATCCGTTTATCTGAATCAGAAAAAAATGAGCCGCGACAAGAGAAAGCAGCAAAGTGGAAGTGCGCCCATCGCAGACTCAGATCAGCCTGGGCATCCGCCTAGTATGATCACAGTCTTTTCTAAGCGCTTTAACGGTAGCTAAGGATCTAACGTGGCGCGCTACCTTCATGTGGACAGCAAAGACTCTGATCAGACTGGGTGGATGCCCGGGCTTATCTGAGTCTGCGCTGGGCACACAACCACTTTGTTGGTTTTCTCGCGTCGTGGTTCAAAATAATGATATTGGAAGTCTGCCCACAGTCATAACTAATTTATTCTAGGTCCACGTTTCATTAACATCGATCTTCAGACGAAAGAAGCAATTCTCTAGGGAAAAGAAATAATGCCAGAATTTGTGCATATTGCCAAAATTGATAAATTCTGTATTTCTATCATACAAAACTAAAATTGACAAGAAAAATGTCAGAACTGCCTTTTTAATTTACTTGTTATTTTTTTATTTGTTTTAACTATTGCAGAACTTAAATGTACAGAAAATTAAATGTGCCTGCGTGTGGGTTTTGCTGTCCAAATATAGGTATGTGCTACATAGGATTTTTTGCAAGCCTTTATTAGTCTTATGGGCCACCAGGGTTCATCTCCCATAAAGTGCAGGTTACTATGATGCTTATGTTGGTTTCATCTGTTTGTGCGACTCCACTTTGGTTGAAGGTACATCATTTTAGAGTCCAGATGCGCTGAAACAGGCGCACATGCTGCGACCTTGTACCCATGCCCCTGTGCTTGCACCACATCCATGTTGTAGCAGACAGACCGCAGTAAACAGTATCCAG
The DNA here is from genome assembly GCA_963989385.1 of Ctena decussata. Classification (NCBI taxonomy): domain Eukaryota; kingdom Metazoa; phylum Mollusca; class Bivalvia; order Lucinida; family Lucinidae; genus Ctena; species Ctena decussata. Next base: position 63,401,659 of record OZ022508.1, on the reverse strand, counting down.
GACGCAGTAGACAGACAGTAGACACTTCACTGAACAGTAAATAGTATACAGAAAACCGCGAAGAACATGCACTACTTTTCAGCATGCTCCAAAGCGAAGGGCGAGTGGACAGTGCACAGCAGACGGTAAACGGTCTATAACGTTGAGGGAAAAGTATTTTCCTTCGCACAGCTTTGAGATACATATATAGTGATCGTGAAATTGGAGGAAGAAAACTATCAAAGAAAAAAGAAATAAAAATAGAAAATAAAGAAAAGCAGACAAAAGTCTGCAGCACCCGGTATTCCCAGGCGGTCACCAATCCAAGTACTAACCGGGCCCGACGTTGCTTAATTTCCGTGATCGGACGAGAACCGATGTTTTCAATGTATTATGGCCGTAGACAACAAAGTACCGATTTTCAACATTTACAAAGTGTACTTTTGAGAGTTTGCGAACAGTAATAGCCTATCCTGCAGTTCTTAGTATTGGGACACATATTGCAGGCCTAGTAGAGCAGTCGTATCAGGATCTGCGCTGTTTACATTTCAGTCTCATCATGCCAGCAGACATAAAAAGTTGAATCATCATCGAATCAACGTTGATTCGATGTGATTCGATGTTTTGTGATCATCGATTAAACTATGGAAAAACATCTTCGATAAGCCTCTTTATTTCGGAGTACTAATTCGCGCCTCATATGATCAGCTTTTGTCTGAAGTAAAAAGTAACCGTCAATATCAACGTTAATTCAACGGCACAGTGACGTTTAACCAACGTAAATGACACGACGTTGTGTCAGCGTTGTGTGTCAGCTGAGCATGAGGAATAAATCTGTTACCATTGAATGTGGCTGGAATATTTAGTGTTGCGCCACGCGAAGAAAGTCTTCAGATGAGCATATGCACAGTCTGCTCAGTAAGTGCATGGAAAGTCAAACACGCAACATCTTACTAATTCCAGTTCGTAATACACTTTTTCTGACTAGTCTAACATCTTGCAGAAAACTCGTTACGGTGTAAAATCGATAACTCTGTACTACCTGTAAATTTTAGCCCTTGGCCATAAATGGGATTGCTTCCCTTTCCAGTGTTTTAATGGTTAATAGAGAGAACTTAGAAAAAATTCGTTCCACGCCACTGTTTAAAAATCGATTATCGATATTCGCGAATAGAGCTGGTAATGAAATACACTACGAGATATGGGCAAGTCATCTTTTCCTTCTTATTTTATTTTTCTTTATATTCAAATCCATTTTTCCGTGTTCATTTCGAAAACCGCATTAATTTGCGAACAGCCTGATATAATTTTTGAAAAGATTGCGTAAGAAATACCGCGGTCATTTTTTAGTTTAAGTTGACTACCCTCAAAATGTATAGAATATATAGTAAATCATGACTTTTTTACTGCGTTGATCAAAGTTTTTACCCGCATATGTCTCTTTTGTTCATAAAATGAAAATTTTCCGTGTTCATTCCGAAAACTACAATTATTCAGCATTTTACTGATATAATTTTTATTGAAATAGGAAGTAAAACAGTGCGGTCATTTTTACAATTTCGATCAGCACCCTTATTTTCTATGCTGGCCGCAAATATCCAACATAGTTCCCACATTACTCCAGGTGGCGTAGAAAGTTGCGGACGAATAGTAAGCAAAATTAGGCGTTCAGGGAAGAAATTTCCCAATTAGCTATGTATGCATAAAATACATCATTGTAATCAGTGGAATAACAGCTTCTAGCTCATACGTTATAATAGATTCGCAAATGTTAATTTATATGTGTTATTTAGGTCCAAAAACGAAGATTCGCGTAATTTGAATAAATTGTGTTAAGAAACTTATGGTTTATAGAAAGAAAACTATGGGCTCTGATGGAAGAAACTTCTCATTGACACATTTCTATGATTTTTATACCAGATTAAAGAGCTTGAAATGCTCTTTCGTGCTAGACGTTATAATTTAATGTCGGAAAATATATTAAATAAAAAAATTTAACTTATTTTTGAGCTTTTTTTTTTATACATTTCCCTATTAAACTGAGAACCGCATACAGGCGACCGCTTATCTCCGGCCCTCTTGGAGATAATCGGAAAATCCCGTCACTATAACGAGAATTCTTCCCTATGGCTCATTTAGCCTATTCCGGCGGATAGTATATTTGGGTAATGTCTCTGAGTTTTGAAATCCATATTAGTGCTGCATTCTCGTCATGCAATTTGAATATGTAAGTAAAACTCCGTAAGGCTTTATTTTGAATTGTCATTATCATAGAATCCTGGATAAAATATCAAACATTGTACTTACGGGCACTGAACCACCGAAATAATTTTTCAGCGAAGCCGTGAGTATAGTCAGATGTTTCAAATAATCAATTATGTCAAATAGACATTTGTTTGCATAAAATCATCTTTCATCGAGCTAGTAATAATCCGACGGTTTACTTTTGGGGCGCCCCTCGGTGGTTCTTTCGATGTATTTTAAAAAATATACAGATTCACCGGAATAGAAGAAGGTGCGTCGAAAAAGGATAAAAGACAACATCTGGTTGTCGTCAGATTTGCCTATCTTCCTCAAATAGTTTGTGAACCCAAACAAAGTGCCTTAAACAAGAGGCTTTTATTTATTTACTGACACAAATAAATTCAAAAATGATAGTGTATTTAGACTGTAGCGCACGGTCGACTGAAACGTGCGTCGGAATAGGTCAAATGACTGTAGCACTTCATCAGACTGACTGATAAACCAAACACTAATTGTAACAGTGAACCGAAAAACATGCAGTTCCCTCGGTCAGAAAAATACTAATGATAATACCAATAATAATGATTTATTTCTGAAACGAAAAACCGACACTCCCCTTTGCCGCTGTGGTAGTATCGAAAATGCTGAACATTTTTTTCTTGCCTGTTATCTTTATCGTGTTCAAAGAAACGAACTTTTCACTGTAATTTCTCAGTATAGTCCTGTTAGCATTGACACTATATTGTATGGCAATAGTTCTCTTTCTAAGGAGATAAACTCTATTTTATTTGCCGCTGTATACAGATATATACATGACACAAAAAGATTTTCAAAAAATCAAACGTAGAAATGAAGCATACACTATTCCAGTTATTGTCATCCACAACACTAAATACAGGTTAGCAGACGACTAATTTTGATTAAGATGACCGTTGTTTAATTTCCTCCTGTTTTAACCAAGTCCAAACTTGCTCTCTCTCTCTCTCTCTCTCTCTCTCTCTCTCTCTCTCTCTCTCTCTCTCTCTCTCCTTGATCTGCTATTTTTTCTATATCTTTATTACTTCTATTTTGTTCTTTACCTTTACACATATTATATAGTGTCATATTTGGCTTATGAAATGTTATGTTACTTTTTAACTCTGCTTGTTTCTCAAACCTAATCATTTAGTTGGCTTGTGAATGTAAACAACTATCAATGTCTCTGATTTGATGTATATAGCCACTTTTCTGCCGTCATATATGTAAATGTATACTTTCCACAGGAGAAGAACTAAATAAGCAAGTTGCTTTCGTTCCAATCCTAGTACATTTTATATGTGGTATTATATATATGTCATGAAAAAAGAGAAATAAATATGTTTAAACCAAAAATATTCAAGTCGAATTTAGGTATTATTCTGTCATAAACTTACGAAATTAAGCCAAACGTTAATCAAATGAGCTACACTTTAGTCCTGATTAGTGGGGCCAGATGTGAACACATGTTGCTAAAATATTTGCTTTTAACTTTTGCTGGATCAATCATGCTTTTAACATGTTTAATTTTCAGAAAACCATAACTTTGTAAATACATGGTGCCGCAAATAAACTTTGGTGCTGAAGTAAAGTAAAATAAATATATATATAATTTTAGCACTGCACCTATAGAAGCAATGGAAAATCTCTTTTTCTTTCTAACATCACCACATAGACGTACATATCTTAAATACAGTTAAGAATATTCGTGGGAGCATGAATGCGTGGCAGGAAGGTTGGGAGAATCTGAATGAAAATAAATCTTTTTCAGTGTTTTTGAGTGTTAGAATCGAAATAGTTCAGCTCTAGCACTGAATTGTTGAGTAATAATTCACTGTTTGTCAGTTGTAAGTAGATATATCACTCGCATTCTGCGCTGTTGATGTGATTTACATTTCAACTGACCTCCAAACAATGAATTATTACTCAACAATTCACTGCTACAGCTGAATTATTTCTGAAATAAAACATGCGTCATGACGTTAAACCAACTTTGACATTACGTTGTTTTAAAGTTGGCGTTGAATCAGCATTGTTTCAACATTTGTGCCCACTGGGAAACGTGTAATTTTAGGCTCTATAAACTTTGCTGTTCGAAGAGCAAAGTATATAGGGCTCCATAATACACTCTATAAACTTTGCTCTTCGAAGAACTAAGTTTATAGAGCCCAAACTTAAAGGGAAATCACCCTATAAAAACTGCTACTGAAATTTTGTTGAAACTTCACACAGTGGTAGAATATTATATGCTAAGTGAAAAAATGAAATAAAAAAATGGGTTCACCGTACTACTTTTGGAGATAACGCAGCGCCATCTATGTGCCTGTTTGAAACATGACTATGTCTATTACGAACACTTTATCCGAGAAAACAGATGACCGATCGTTTCGAAACAAAGATTAATTAACTCCTCTTTCTTGTCTTTTTCTTTGCCTATCAAAATTGTCAAAGTCGTATGTCTCATTATATAGGTTATTTTCAGATTTTAGTTTCCCGCCATTTTCCATTATTGGGAAAAACGTGGAATTTCTTCAATATAAAAAGTTCCACAATTGAAATTTTTATATACTTTTGATATAGTAAAGGAATGATCCACCTCGTGCAAATAAGCAAATAAAAAATATAGGTCATCGACCAAATATTCGAGTTATGGAAGGAAAACCACTTTTATTTCGTGCGGTTTTCATATAAGCGCGTTGACGTCAAGGTTTTATGCGTTGACGTCGCTTTATATTTGGCGCCATCAACGGCCATATGGATAGCGCTCTTACCGTTCGATGCTTTTTATAGCAATGCAATATAATTCCCTATTCAATTTCAGCAATGCTCTTATGTCTTGAACATATACACACCGTACAACCGGCTGAAGTGATGCCAGATGGCTGAAGAGATAGCAGATCACCAAAAGTGAAAGTAGGTTTTTACCAGGTAAGATAAAGTTGTTGGTAAAAACAGACGATAAAATCCTGGAAGAGTTTAGCCTCATATGGAAGTTGCTCAGTTCCTGTAGATTCTACAGTATGAGTTTGGGTGGCTTTCTTCCATAGATAAGGCTAGGGCAGGTCTTGAATGGGCAACATTTTCAGAAAACAACACAAAATCTGCATTTCAGCTCCCATTAAACGAATCTGAGATAGTGCCCAATCTGTTTGCTTACGTGCAACAAAACTTCAGTTAGTCAGCAATATTGCAGCCAATTTTTGATGCACAATTTGGTTTTATAATGAAAATACACGCTTTCAAAGAGGGTGGGTAGCGACAAAATGATTGACTTTGTCAACAGATGCACTTTTAGGTGGATAGCTGGGATGGCAGATTGGTTTGTATGGAATAGGCTCACATTGATGGCAGGTACCAATATATTAGTATGTGTCTTTAAATTTGCATTTTTAAAGTTTTGATTGTGTCAACGGCATAAAATCACCTCAAGAACTCGTAAAAAGTATTTTCCTAGATGTCAAAGGAATAATATTTGTGTTTATTGAAGCTGGTTATGCATTCGTGGTAGAAATTCGATAGTGTCAGAAAGAGTTACAAACGGCGGCTGGCCTGTGTTTCTTTTCATTGTATTTGTTTCTTATTTTGAAGCACAGTTCTTGTGTGTGTGTGTTTTTTGTTTGTTTCATAGTTTGTCTGTGTATGTTAGTTTGTCTGTGTATGTGAGCGTTTGTGGAGGGAAAGGGGGGGGGGGGGGGGGGGTTGGGTGGTGGTGGTGGTGGCTTGCTGGCCAGCTTGGTACCGATACTTGAACAAGGGACTGCGAAATTGCCGATTCATCCTTAAATACCAAAACTGTTACCTTTCTAACTGTGGTCCCCAGGGGCTAGCTAACCAGCGAGCCACCACTACCTTAAACCCCCCCACCCCCCACTCCCCTCCACAAACGCTCACATACACAGACAAGCTATGAAACAAACAAATACAAAACACACAAGGACTTTGCTTTAAAATAAGAAACAAATACAATGAAAAGAAACACAGGCCAGCCGCCGTTTGTAACTCTTCCTGACACTATCGAATTTCTTCCACGAATGCATAACTAGCTTCAATAAAAACAAATATTATTCCTTTGACATCTAGAAAAATACTTTTTACGAGTTCTTGAGGTGATTTTCTGCCGTTGACACAATCAAAACTTTAAAATGCAAATTTAAAGACACATACTAATATATTGATACCTGCCATCAATGTGAGCCTATTCCATACAAACCAATCTGCCATCCTACCTATCCACCTAAAAGTGCATCTGTTGACAAAGGCAACCATTTTGTCGCTACCCATCCTCTTTGAAAGCGTGTATTTTCATTATAAAACCAAATTGTGCATCAAAAATTGGCAGAATTATTGCTGACTAACTGAAGTTTTGTTGCACGTAAGCAAACAGATTGAGCATTATCTCAGATTCGTTTAATGGGAGCTGAAATGCAGATTTTGTGTTGTTTTCTGAAAATGTTGCCCATTCAAGACCTGCCCTAGCCTTATCTGTGTAAGAAAGCCACCCAAACTCATACTGTAGAATCTACAGGCACTGAACAACTTCCATATGAAGCTAATCTCTTCCAGGATCTTATCGTCTGTTTTTACCAGCAACTTTATCTTACCTGGTAAAAACCTACTTTCACTTTTGGTGATCTGCTATCTCTTCAGCCATCTGGCATCACTTCAGCCGGTTGTACGGTGTGATATAGTCTATATGAAATTGCCGCCTTCAAATTTTCTCGTATGCAGACAACACATGAATGAGAGAAATTCCAAGGACTGAAAATAGGCAGCATGTTCATTGTTATTTCTCATAGAATTTCGAACTTTCTTCTTGGTCGAGATTAAATCACATTTATATCTGATGAACAAGTTTATGTGCGAACATTCAACTTATTGGACCCGGCCACTGCCCGGCATGTATTTTCACGGCAAAGCTTTGTCCGTGGTGCATGATTTCAATTTATCATTTAATGATCAGACCAATTTCGGAGGATGTGCATTTTGATAATTTTTCCCTGTTCGCATCGACAATCTATGAATCCTGTGGAAAGTCTAGGGCGATTAGTGAAAAATAAGAGTGTCGCCGCCTAGCCGTTGTAAAATTTGTATCTTACGAGAACAATATGGCTGATCGTCTTATGCCACTTGCGTTAAATCTTAGAAGCAACTATTCAAAAAGAAAAGAAAAAGACAAAACATAATTACCGTAACGACATGAGCTAACAATAAAAGCGTAGATCAGCCTGCGCATTTGCTCAGTCTGATCTCCGCTTTCACTGTTTGCATGGATATTTAATGACTCAAGCAATGGTACCAAGTCCTTATTTGTATTTATACCTGCATTAAGTAATTACGAGATTCGAAACGCGCTTGCATTTTTCACAGACAAATAATTCCTTAAAAATTACACACTACCCGCCAAAAAAATTGACGCTCTCTTTTCCGTATAAAATTCTTCAGCCCCATTTTTATCGTATTTATATATATTAACCATTTTTCTGTCGCAAAACACTTATACGTTTGTTTCAACAAAGAGCCCATGTTGTCTTCGAAAGTGACGTAAACGTTTTAGCATTACAGCAAACGACGTCATGATAACCATAGCAGGAAACAATGACGCTGCGTCAAAATGTATGCGCACGAACATTGAGGCGATTTCCCTTTAATCACACTTTATTTGATATCGAAATATCAAGGCTACATTAAACGGTAAAAAGGTAAAGGTTTCCCGTAGCCTTGTAACCATAGGGGCAGTGGGTGTTAGCCTGCTCATCGTAGTTTGGGCAAAACCCACCCCTCTTCTTCCACTGCCTTTAGCCTACCACGATTAAAAAACTGTACCCAATTACCACTGGGTTCATAGGCAATGGGAAACGTGCTTCCGTGGCCTAGTGGTTAAGAGCACTGACTCTTAAATTCTCTCGGCCGCCGCACACGTGGGATAGCTATAGTTCTGCTTTTGTAAGGCAAGTGTTTTCCCCCGGGAGCTCCGGTTTTCGCCGACCTCGGCGCTCTACTCATAAGCGAAATATTCTTGAACGGGCCATAAAACAGAGAGAGAGAGAGAGAGAGAGAGAGAGAGAGAGAGAGCAGTCAACGGACGTTTATATTGGCAGATTGAGCTGACTTAAGGTGGTGATAATCACTGATTTGGGACAAAGACAAAAATCTGCATAAAATACTCCAAATAACACTGATCTTTCCAAAACTTAGCAGATGCCTTCTTTATGTTGTTTCTCATAACTTAGAATCCCAAAATGCAGCATTTGTTAATGTTAAAAAGTGTTTTTATAAGGAAAAATCAAAGGGTAATTTTCTGCGAATAAATCTGAAAAAATTATATCGTTATTGAAAATATACTTAGTGCTTAGAGTACCTTGTTGCATAATGGAGAGCGTCCTAGCAATTATTTTTTCAAACTCTTTCACACATTATCAGGCTGAGCAGATGAAAAAAGATGCAGTCTGTGTCCAATTATTTTTTGTCAAAACACCAGGTGAGACAGGTGAGACTATTTTAACAAGGTTGAACAATTTCATCTACACACCACTGATCATGTCAGTAATGTATTATTTATACTGTAGGTGTTAACATAGGTATGCTTGCCTACCATATATTCAATAAATGCGTCCAGTGTACATTTACTTTGTACATGGTTGAACATTTGAGAAAAAGCTACCGTTTTCATCTGGTCTACATTACAATTTGAGAAAGAGTTGGAATAAATAATTGCTAGGACGGTCTTCATTATGCAATAATGCACCTTCAGCACTACGTAAATTTTCAATAACAATATTATTTTTTCAGATTTACTCGCAGAAAATTACCCTTTGAGCTTTCCTTATAAAACACTTTTTAAGCATGTACGTCTATTTTGTATTCTAAACTGTAAAGAACAACAAAAATAAGAAGTCTGCTAACTTTCAGGGAGATACATTACTTTTTTATGGTTTCATGCAGATTTTTACATTTACCATTAATCACCGTCTTAAAGTCGTGAAAACAAATATTAGAAACTGAGATTCTCACGCTGTAATGTTGACTTTTAAATTGAAAAAGTACAAAGTACGAATTAACATTACAGAATCGAAAAAGAGTTTAGATTGCCATTGTGTATTTACAGGGCTAAGTTCTAGGCACAAATCTTCAAGTATTTACATAAAAATTAGGCTACGACACGACAAAACCAACAAAGTAGCATGTGCCCTCAGCAAAGACTCAGATCAGCCTGGGCATTCGCCCAGTCTGATCAGAGTCTTCACTGTCCACATAAAGCTAGCTTAGACCCTTAACTACCCTTTAATCACACATCGAAGACTCTGATCAGACTGGCCAAATGCATAAGCTGATCTGAGTCTTCGCTGAGCGCACATGCCACTTTGTTGGCTTTGTCGTGTCGCGGCTCATTTAGTAAATTCACAGGTATATTGATAATGATCAAGTTCATATTTGTACATATAGCCATAAAAGAGAGACTATAACAATCCATCATGAGTGTCCATGTAGGATAGGGAAATCTCACCCGAGGGGTCGGAATTTCAACCAGGGACGAGGCTTGCCGAGTCCCTGGTTGAAATTCCGACCCCGAGGGTGAGATTTACCTATCCTACATGGACTGGCTCATGATGGATTATTTTTCTCCCATTGTTAGCGGAATTTAAACCTAAAGTCAGATTAGGCTTCAGAACAGGAAAATTCTAACTTTTTAACCAATGATCTGAAGTAAATTTTGAGCAGCCCAGTGTGTTTATCGGGTCCTAATATGGGTGTAAACACAGTTTGCACCTCAAAATTAGACGGAAAACACGATATGTGGACTATTTTATCTTCCAGAGGGCGAAAACAAAATGCAACTTAGCCTCTCACGTCACGCGCGTCAAGTTTGCTAGCGACGTTTTTAACCGGTTTTAGTGACGTCATTAAAATTGAGTGACGTCACAAACCCATGATCTGCTATCAAACGTCATCCGACATGCTTGCGTGTCCATTTTGTTCATTTAAAATTAAAGTATTAGTCAAAAAATGAAAAAGTATGGTTGCTAATATAAGAAAAATGTTGCCAGGTATAAGATAGAAATTTCTTATATGAGCTGAGAGCCTATCTTATATAGGCAAAGGTGGGAGAATATAACAATCCATCATGAGTGTCCATGTAGGATAGGGAAATCTCACCCGAGGGGTCGGAATTTCAACCAGGGACGAGGCTTGCCGAGTCCCTGGTTGAAATTCAGACCCCGAGGGTGAGATTTACCTTTATCATATACTTTCACTAGTATTGCCCTTGATACTAGATATTTGGCCCACCCATTATAGCCCTGTCAGAAAGCGCTGTCCAGCCCTGTTGTCCAAAAGTCAAGTGTAGGGCCGAGATCACTTCACGTGCAGGGCGGGACAGAAATTTATCATATACTTTTACTAGTATTGCCCTTGATACTAGATATTTGGACCAACCATTATAGCCCCGTCAAAAAGCGCTGTCCAGCCCTGTTGTCCAAAAGTCAAGTGTAGGGCCGAGACCACCTCACGTGTAGGGCGGGACAGAAAAATCTCAGCCCTGGTATCAGCCCTCAAATTTGGCGCTAACGTAAAGTATTGTAGCTGACGTCATCAAAACAATTCAACGGGCTAGAAGACGTTTGACGCCATTTTTTTATTTCCGCACGTCGACTGGTTGAAAATGGGCATGTACAGACTGTGTAGTCTGTTTTAACACCAGAAAATCATTCTCGGTAAGTTTTATTTTGTAATGTGAGCAATTTACGATTAAAATCCCAACAATTTTGTTGTGTTTTCTTGATTTTATACTCAACTGAATTCAAGCTGAAAGAAAAATGGCGCTCACCATCCATGTTCCTCCGACTCGGCCATCTTCATGTTATTTCATCCAATGATTAAAAGGGAAAACAGACATATCTTATTGGAACAAAAAATGCACTATTTCTTACACAACTTCAATTTCTATAAAAAAAAGTATATGATAAAAAGATCATAACACGGTTGTTTTGATCCCATCCCTGATCTCAGCCCTCGGACGGTATCAGCCCTCGCCCTTCGGGCTCGGGCCGATACCGTCAACTCGGGCTGAGATCAGGGCTGGGATCAAAACAACCGTGTAATAATCTCTATATCTCAGCCCTTGTATCGGCCCTCAATTTTGGCGCTAACGTCAAGTATTGCCGCTGACGTCATCAAAACAATTGAGCGAGCTAAAAGACGCCTGCCGCCATGTTTTATTGCCGCACGTCGACTGGCTGAAAGTGGACACGCAGAGGCTTCGTAGTTTGTTCTAAAACCAGAAAACCATACTCGGTAAGTTTTATTTTGTAATCATGGCCATTTACGATTAAGATACCAAACAATTATGATGTGTTTTCTTCATTTTAGGCTCTGCTGTACTTTCAGCTGAAAGAAAAATGGCGGCACTGCTCGCCATCCATGATCTTTCGACTCGAACATGTTCATGTTGTTTTTTTTTCAGCCAATAAAAAGAAAAAAAAAAACAGACAAATTTTAATGGAACAAAAATATTGCAGTATTTCTTACAAAAGTTCAATTTCTATAAGAAAGTATATGATAAAAAGATCATCACACGGTTGTTTTGATCCCATCCCTGATCTCAGCCCTCGGACCGTATCAGCCCTCGCCCTTCGGGCTCGGGCCGATACGGTCAACTCGGGCTGAGATCAGGGCTGGGATCAAAACAACCGTGTAATATTCTCTATATCCTACATGGACTGGCTCATGATGGATTATTTTTCTCCCACTTTTAGCGGATTTTTAACCTAAAGTCGGATTAGGCTTCAGAACAGGAAAATTCTAACTTTTTAACCAATGATCTGAAGTAAATTTTGAGCAGCCCAGTGTGTTTATCGGGTCCTAAAATGGGTGTAAACACAGTTTGCACCTCAAAATTCGACGGAAAACACGATATGTGGACTACTTTATCTTCCAGAGAGCGAAAGCAAAATGCAACTTAGCCTCTCACGTCACGCGCGTCAAGTTTGCTAGCGACGTTTTTAAGCGGTTTTAGTGACGTCATTAAAATTAAGTGACGTCACAAACCCATGATCTGCTATAAAACGTCATCCGACATGCTTGCGTGTCCATTTTGTTCATTTAAAATTAAAATATTAATCAAAAAATGAAAAAGTATGGTTGCAAATATGTGACGTTCTCTGCGATTTTGGGTCTTGTGGCGGTCAAACGTCATCGGAAGAAAACGTGAATTTAATCGACGTCATTTAAATAAAAATGGCGATGTACGCTAATTGGCAAGCGCGCACTTGCTTCTACCTAGATCTCATGAAAGTGAACGTTTCCCCCATGTTTCAACTTTTACCTACTTAGTTCGTGTATCGATTTCCATCTCACTTTGTTATTGATCGTAGCCTAGTTACAGTCAGCGGCCATTTGTAAACAATAAAGAGTTACAACAGCGCGCTTTCTTCAAAACAACAAATCGAGATCAGTTGATAGCTAAACATATTATGATGCTGTAAATTAAAGATGGCAAGTCAGGAAAGTACAGCATCTACGATTTCTGTGCCGCCTGAAATCATTGAAAACCAAGACTCAGACTTTGTCAACGAAATAAACAGTGTAGACAATCTCTATTTTTCAAATGCGGAAATAATTACGGATGCTGGTGTTTCGGAAGAGGGTGGGGAAAGTGATACAGATGAATATTCTGATTACGGAGAACCTGCTTTAGTTCAAGAAGTCCCACCTGTGGTGGATAGAAGAGAAGATGATGAGGAAGTGACAAGTCAGTATGAATTTAGACTAAATGGGTGTGGGTGTGGTAAGCTTTATGGACATCCCTGTAGTGAAGAGCTGGTTTGGGACAGACTCTCAGAATACAGACAGACTTGCCTGGAGTATTCCAGAGAAGAACTTGATCTTGTGCTGAAAGTTCAGATGCTGAGTCACAGGAAAAATGGAGAAACAACAGATGGTTTGAAACACAAGACTAAAGATAGAGAAAGAGCTTTCCAGGAATATTTTCTATTTGGAAAACAAGTGTGCCAAAAGACTTTTTCATTTGCCCATGGTGTTGGCTATAATAAGCTTAGGCGAATTGGGTCACATTTAGACACATATGGTATGACAGAAAGACTACATGGAAATAAAGGGAAAAGTCCAAAGAATGCTCTAACAGTTTCTGATATTAACAATGTCATCTTGTTTTTACAGTCATATGCAAATAAAAATGGGCTGCCACTGCCTGGAAGACTGCCTAATTACAGAGATTCTAAGGTAATGCTTTTACCTTCAGATAAGACAAAAGTAGACATTTATCAATTGTTTCTTACTGCAGCATCAGAGACTGGTGTAAGACAGATAGGCCAGTCAACTTTTTATAAAATATGGAGTGAACATTGTCCAACCCTTGTCATTATGAAACCAGCCACTGATCTGTGTACTAAGTGTCAAAACTATTCCACAAAACTTTCAAATGGTGGTAATCTATCAGAAGAAGAGAAAATGGAGGATTTGAGGCAGTACAATGATCATATTCAGAAAGCTAAAATTCAGAGAGATAATTACAGAACCCAGGTGGAAGAGTCCAAAACACAGTATACAGCTTTGCCTGAAGACAAGAAACAAAGAGGTAATTTTTTATCACCATGTTTTAACAATATTTAATACTCATTCCCATAATAAATATTGATTTATTATTTCAGGTTCAATCATTTGAACATTATTCTTCTATGTACAAACTGTAAAATGAAATTATAATAAATATTTTAATTGATTGTGGCGTACAATTGGTACCTGTGCTTGAAAACCCCTGGTCTAGTTTATCAAGTCAAAAACAGTCATGACAGAAGCATACATGTAATACTAAATTTTTATGTCTTTCATGTAGAATATACAATTTTAAATCATGTATATAATATTTGAAACTATAGACAGAATAATGAATAATCTGGTTTGATACTTTCATTTTATTGATGGTTTGGGCAAATAAAATAGATTTTTTCACCTTTTTCTATTTGTAGGTCAAGAACCATGTACCCTAGCAGGCACTCAACATTACTCATTTGATTATGCACAGCAAGTTCACTATCCACACTATGCCCAGCAGGTTGGACCACTATTTTTCAAGACACCCAGAAAATGCCAGTGTTTTGGAGTTTGTGCAGAAGGATCAGGTATGAGATTCTATAAGCCAGACATGCATTTAGGACCATTGTTAATTTCAAAGAATTTTACAAGGAATATATTCAGCTGATGCTTAAGAATAGACAACACTGATTTCTTTATATAAAATATTTTCATAATATTAACCATTGGTAGTTTTGACTTAAATTTATAAAAAAAAAAAGCTGTTTGAACATAGCACATTTCTGAATAATTTTGAGCCTTGTTACAAACATGCTCCCTTAGCAGTTAAATAAATAAACTTAGAGCATTATTATACATGTCTTGTCTTAAAAACAAATGTTATATAATTTTAGGATCACAGATATTCTATCTTGTTGATGAGGCAGAACATAAGGGAAAAGGGGCTAATACTGTCACCAGCATGCTACACCACCATTTTCTGTACCATGGATATGGTGAAGAACATGTCCAGTTCCATATGGATAATTGCAGTGGTCAAAACAAGAATAATACTATCATTTGGTAAGTATGCTATGTTTAGGTTTTAATCTATCAGATTTTCTTTGAGGAAAACTGGCTTTATGCAAAGAACAATTTATTGTTTTTCATTAAAAACAATCAGATTCTAACTTCATCAATATTCAAGTTCAAATTTTTTGAATACCTGTTTAAAATTGGTTCAATATTTCCTATTTTTCCTCTGTACAAAGTATAAATACAGAGAGACTTTTGTAAAATGTAAATGCAAAAAATAATAGGCACATGGATTGACACTTGTTTCATGTTTTCTCCAAGGTATGGTATGTGGAGAGTGTTGACTGGGAAACATAAGACTTTGGAGTATTCAATGATGGAGGCAGGCCATACAAAGTTTCATCCAGATTGGCATTTTGGATTGTGGAAGGTAGGTCAAGGGCCATGTTAAGGTCATATATTAAGTTAGATAAACTTGATAGTGTTATTTTAAGAGAAGTAAAATGGTATATGGCATAAACGTCATATTGTTATGGTAATGTTTTGTTTTTCTGACAAGTTTTAAAGAAAAAAGTCATGTTTTAAAACAAATTTTAAATAAGGTAACAAGTTGAACATACATTGAGATTTTTTGTAAAGCAAAACAGTTGAATTTATTTGATGAACGGTAGAACTTCAATGGCTCAAACAACCTTGGGACCATGAAAATCAGTCCCAACCAAGGGACGTTCCATCCATTCAGGGTTAGTTTCTATACAGAGTGACCTCTAGAGACCCAAAGATGAGTTCTAGTCAGGCAGGGTTGATGAGCCATCAGGATTCGAGCCATTGAAGTTCTACTGTACTTTGATTTGCTTTTTTCACCACATGAGAACAATATATTATTTTTCTATCAGGTAAGATGGAGACATAGCAGTGCTGTAAACATGGTGCAGGTGGCAGAATCTGTGAAAATGTCTTCAAGAAATGGTCACAACATACCACAGGTATATCATTCCTGACACTTAACTTTATTTAGTGGTCTTCATAATGGAGGGAAATATTATTTTGACAGTACAAGTAATCTTTGAAATCAGTTGTCAAACAAAAAAAAAAAAAGAAAAAAAAAAAAAAAAAGAAAAAAAAAAAAACAATGCTCAACTGACTGAAATTTAGGTCATTTAAGAAACAATAAAAATTTTAACATTTTCTTGCTTATAGTGTATATCTCACAAGCTTAAAATGTACATTGAGCGGGCACTTTCAAATATTTCAACAAAACATTTTCTTTGTAGCCTGATAAATCAAACTCTGTCTCATCTTAGTGTGCATGTTGTAATTGCCCGAACACCGACAGTCCATAGACACTACTTTAAATCTTTAAAAATGATCTAAACTGTTATCTTTCAGATTGAAAATCTTTTACCAGTAAGTTTTCGGATGAACCCCCCCCCCTACACCCGACCCCATCCCCCTACCCCCCCCCCCCCCCCCCCCCACACACACACACACATGATGAATTGTTAAAATCCTGTTTTTTCTTCTTCTTTTCTTTTGTGTGTGTGCGTGTGTGTTAAAATTTCATAAATATTAAGTTAAACACTTAAACTGACGAAAAGCATAAAAAAAGAAAAAGAGAAAAAAGAGTGAAACTACATTTCTGAGGAGGTTCTATTAAAACGTAAATTGACATTTCTGAGGAGGTTCTATTTTTATTTTTTTTTATTTTACAATTAAAAGATTTTTGGATGGACTCCTAGTTTTCGTGCAATAGATGAAATATCACATGCGTACTGATACTGACATGGGTGGAAATTATTTCACTGTGTAAGGAGATCTTTCTTCATTTTACTACAGCTTGTAGCGGATACAGAGAGACCTGTGATTTTCTATGAATGGACTGCTTTTCTGAGCAAATTCTTCAAGAAAATTCCATCACTGCTGACCTATCACCACTTCAGATGTGACTTTTCTAAGCCTGGATCTGTTTTTGTAAGGAAGTATTCCAATGAAGAGGAGAGGGAAATCAAACTCATGAAGACTGGAATAAATGTTTGTGTGGATAGTATGCCAGAAATAACTGTGAATGAGGGACTTGATCCAGCAAGGCAGTGGTACTTGTTTGATGAAATAAGACCTATTTGTCCATCTCCATTGATAGAAGAAGTCTGCCCGAGACCATCTGTTCCTAAGCCTGGTCATGTGAAGGAGGAATACAAAAAGAAAAAGTGACTTAGATGTTAAATACTGAACAAGTGACTTTGAATGGATTTGATCTAAGTCATAATTTAGTGACATGTCATACAGTGGACGGTCGTGTGGTGAAGTTTATGATACCTAGTATAATGCTGTCAATTTCATAGTCAAACACAGCGCTCCTATAAATTCAATGGAAAATTTTACTGATATACAGTCAGCAATCGATATCTCAAAGTCGAAGTCCATCCCAAACCACTGATGTCTCAAAGTAAATTTTCTGGTCCCAGAAATTTTACTTTGAGATACCAGTGGTTTGAGATGTCAGGAGTTGAAAAATAACGAAAATAGGAAATGTTTCCAAACATTCTTTGATATGAGAGGGTACTTTGAGATATCAGTGTTCGCGATAACAAGAGTTGACTGTATTGCACAATGAATAAAATAATGCACGACATATTTGGGAGCCTTCACCCGATGGCAGTAACTTTGGGAGAATCTGAATAAGAAAGACTATTTTTGCAACCTTTTTATAGCGTTAACATCAAAATAGATTCATATTGGTCTTTCTTTGTTGCTTTATATATCACTGTTTATCGGTCAGTCAAAAGTGCATGAGCTCTAAACAATAATATAGAAAGCAACAAATCACAACCACCATGAATCTAAATCTTAATTATAAGCTTTTTTTTTTTCTTTTGCTAAAATTCACCAATTTTTCCGATGTGTAAATTCCGGCGAATCACTCACAAGCTTTCGGCTTTATGCAGTTTGTGATTAATTCGCCGGGATTTACCCATTGATAAAATCCACAAAACAGAATTAATTCCAAAAAAAATATAAATAAATAAATAAACATCAATATTATCATGAGTTAGTAATAAATTATTGAAGCATCACAATTCACAAGAGAGTCATGACGTCATTTAAAACAATAACGTCAGGTTTGATTTAGCTGATCAGGCTGATGGTATTCAAAGGGTGATTACTCCATAACAAGAGCTCATTCAGCATTCATATTGCACCACATGTTTTGGCAGATACCATAGTCTTAGAAAATGCAACAATCTAAAAATCGACCACCTACCCCCATAAGACCCAAAATCCCAGAGAACGTCACATATAAGAAAGATGTTGCCAGGTATAAGATAGAAATTTCTTATATGAGCTGAGAGCCTATCTTATATAGGCAAAGGTGGGAGAAATACTATTCCTTTGAGTAGTTACTATCTTTCGAGCAAGCGCAAAACGTTAGCACATCGTCGTATTGCCACTGACGTGACGTCGTGACGTGGTATCACAATTATTGCCGTAACATTATTACGTTGAAAACGTCGTATCAATTTGTATGCAACCTTATTACGTTTATTACTTTTAACTTATGACTTTTTAGGGTATCAGGCAAATAGACGAAAAAAAAAAATCAACAACATATTTATATCTTTTTTGGATCTGCATCTTTCAACTTTATTTTCTTCAAAGCACTGTGAACTTATAAACCTTTCTAGATGACGCTCTCGTTACAATCATTGTACATTTTTAAAATGGAGATTGAATTCACGATGCTGGTATTTATTCTTGGAAGTTCTGCAACAGCAAATGAAATAATAAGCAGGTACACTAATGTCGAGTATTTTGAGGAACGATTCATGCCGCACGGGATAATGACAGGGGTAAATGTCACCGTTAAGTCTCGACTTGAGTGTGTGCACCTGTGCTGGACGAGCTGGAAATGTTCTGCTGCGATGATTAAAGACAACTGGTGTCAACTACATGCAGAAGCGGTTTCTTTTCCACAAGAAACAACGTTTTGTAAGCGCCCTCAAGGAATGTATTCTGTAGCCGGAAATTACAAGGTGACAAAATGCTGTTTTTTTTAAAATTGTATCCGTATCTGCCATTCATCGTCATTTTAACCATCCTAATTATAAATTGTCCGGCTTGTCCAGTCCTATTTCCATTTTTTCTTTTCTGTCAATTTTTCTTGTACTGCTACGTACTCGTACATTTAACGGCTACACACTGTTGTTTTCCTGTTAGATAGTGCAACTGTGTCTACCGTGAAGCAGTGACCTATAAAATATAGGTCACTGCGTGAAGTAAATGTCTCTCAGAAGGCATGTCAACTAAAAGGACATGTACCGATGTAACACTAACAATTGTTTTTCAACAGAGCGCTATTCTTTGTATTTCGACGCAAATAAAGTAAGACTGGTATTTGTATGCTTGCAGATTCGATCAAAAACAATGACGCCGACATCTGAGCCTAGTGCAACAGCTCCGTATACTACATCAGACACTACAAGAATAAAATCATCCGGTATAAAAGAGATCGAATCAAAGCTGCCAACAACCAAGACTACAAAATCGATATTAAATACGAACGTTTTGGAGACGAGTTCACAGCATCCTATTACAATATCAAAAACAACAACTTGTACCGTCAAAAGCATCGACTACAGAGCTGGCGGCGGTGGTGGAAACGGACCGGCGAAGCCTGTAGCCAGGGGGAGGGGCTAGAGTGGCTGGACAGTAAAGTGCAAAAGAAAGGTTTCAGATATATCAAGGAGTTGAAACATCTATATACGTATACCAAAATACCTATATTGCTAAATAAATAGGTTAGGTGATTTAATTAAACAAGAGGCCCAAATGGGCCTGATATCGCTCACCTGGCTTTTGTATCCGAATGGTCCCCATTCTGATACAAAAGTGGTCCAATTCCAGAGATTTTCTCAATTTCACATTTTGCTACTTTTAGTAACAGAGGCCAACTTGCCTGGTCTTTATATATTTACTTTTGAAACACCTCAAGGCAAGAATCATTTTGCCACAAATTTCATCAAAATACATTCAGGGATTACTGAGATATTGTTAGTTTCATGTTTTGTGCTATTTTTAGTAACGGCAGATGGCGGCCATCTTAGAACGCCAAAATGCAAAAAATTGAAAAGCTTTCATGCAAGGACCATTTTGACACAAAATTGGTCCAGTTCCATTGTAATTTTCTAATTTTCAAATTTTGCTATTTTAAGTAACAGAGGCCAACTTGACGGGTCAATATTTGTTAATTTGTGAAACACATCAAAGCAAGAATCATTTTGCCACAAATTTTGTCTCAATCGCTTCAGCGGTTAATGAGATGTTGTCATTTTCATGTTTTGTGCTATTTTTAGTAACGGCAGATGGCGGCCATCTTGGAATGCCAAAATGCAGAAAATCGAAAAAGCTTATTGAAATGATCATTCTGACAGAAAATTAGTCCAATTCCACTGAGATTTTCTTATTTTCACATTTTTCTATTTTTAGTAACAAAGGCCATTATGACTTGTTTATATTTAGTTACTTTTGAAACATCTCAATGCAAAAATCATTTTGACACAAATTTCATCAAAATCTATTCAGCGGTTACTGAGATATTGTCATTTTCATGTTTTGTGCTATTTTTAGTAACGGCAGGTGGTGGCCATCTTAAAATGCCAAATTGGCTTCATGTAAGGAACATTCTGACACAAAATTGGACCAATTCCATTCAAGGGTTCTTGAGTAATTGTCATTTTATGTTTGTGCTATTTTTAGTAACGGCAGATGTCGGCCATCTTGGAAGCCAAATTGCAATTAATCGAAACGGCTTCATGCAAGGAACATTCTGACACAAAATTGGTCGAATTCCATTCAAGGGTTCTTGAGTAATTGTCATTTTTATGATTGTGCTATTTTTAGTAACGGCAGATGTCGGCCATCTTGGAAAGCCAAATTGTAATTAATCGAAATGGCTTCACGCAAGGAACATTCTGACACAAAATTGGTCGAATTCCATTCAAGGGTTCTTGAGTAATTGTCATTTTTATGTTTGTGCTATTTTTAGTAACGGCCCCCATGGTGGCCATCTTGGATAGTCAACTGGCACAAAATTGAAATATTTCCTTTTAAGGACCATTGCTGACCAAATCTGACCACAATCGATTGCGTTTTCTTGAGATACTGACATTTGAGCAAAATAGGTCTAGTAAACGCTAAGTAGGTCACTGTGACCTAATTCCGCTATAGATTTTTTTTATTTTTACATTTTTTAATCCCAAGGTCCCATTAATGTTCCACGCAAACTTTCGGCCAAATATACCAAATGGTTCTGGAGAAGAAGTTGATTTTGTTGTTTTTGCTATTTTTAGTAACGGCGGCCATCTTGGATTCTTGACCTGACCCAATTTTACAATTTTGAAACCCTGCAGTCTGGTCATGCTCCATGTGAAATTTGAAACCCATGGGTGCAGTGGTTTTAGAGAAGAAGTTGTTTGAAGTCGTTTGAATATGTCGTTTTTTGACATTGGCATTTGAGCAAAATTACACTCGTAAACCGAAAGTAGGTCACTGTGACAAAACTCCGCTACAGATTTTTTTCATTTTTATAATTTTGAATACCAAGGTTTCATTGATTTTCCATGCCAAAATTCAGACAAAAATACCCAGTGGTTCTGGAGAAGAAGTTTATTTTGTTGTTTTTGCTATTTTTAGTAACGGCGGCCATCTTGGATTTTCAACCTGACCCAATTTTACAATTCTGAGACCCTGGAGTCAGATCATGCTCCATGTGAAATTTGAGAACCATGGGACCTGTAGTTTTACAGAAGAAGATGTTTGAATATTTGTTTTTAGGTGTTGACGGACACATTCCGTGACGACGCACGACGCACGACGCACGCCGCACGCCGGACGCATTGGTATGACAATAGCTCACTATGGCCCTTCGGGCCAGGTGAGCTAAAAAGCGGTAAAGGTTTCTTGTAATTTTTCGATTTGATCAATTATAATGTTGTTTTTCATGATAATTCTGAAGTCTAGTGTTTGGAGTTTCATTTACATGTAGTTTTACTTATTTTGCTACTTAAAGATAATTTAAGTATATGAAATTCTTGCAAATTTTTGACAGTTCACTAATTATACTACCACTAACTAGAGAAGCAAATTCTTTCCTTTAGGACCTGAACCCCATTGCAAAGAAAGACAAAACGTAATTGAAAGAGTTGCTTCCCCTGAAAGTGTTCACATTTTCCTTTGCATTTACCTTTGCAAGATTAAATGAACACTAAACTTTACATGAATAATAACTTATTTATTGCCAACAGGTTGTCCAAACCGCAGACTCATTTTAAAGTGAATCAGGTTTAACAGTAAAGCAATATTAAAGACTTTTAACATTTCGAATATTGGAAGTATGTGCATTCTCATTAGCTCTAAGGTTTGGCTATGTACCTACATGTGTATTAAAAAACAACAACAAAAACAACAAAAAACCCTTTTGCTTCCAAGTCGGCACAAGACGTCAAAATGACGCCGTTCTGACGTTGATGCGACGTAATCACGTCGCATCGACGTCAGAAAGGCGTCATTTCAACGTCATGTGCCTGCTGGATTCATGTAATAGCGACTTATTATAAATCAGAAATTCCACATGTCATATAAGAGACTGGCACTTTATTAAACCTTTGTTTTGCTTCAATATTCGCATCAATAGCCATAATTTAATTAAATAAACAAGAAACTGGATATGCTTCGACTATTTCCATTAGTATAATTACACATCATTTAGCGAACGTCAACCGCAAATGGTACTTGCAAAGAGCTGCTACTGAAATGAATGTAAATAAGAATACCAGAGAAATATTTTTGAATGACACTTGAAGGAGCATTCAAATTGACAACAAATGTACCTTATATTATGTTGAAACAGCCAAGACGCGGGTCAGCCTGCGCGTCAGAGCATTCTCATCAAATTCATTTTTATCCTGTATTGATTTCCCATGGTCCATATATTGTTCTTGTGGACAGGGAAGACGCTGACCAGATTACATGGATGAACAGCTGGTGTAAGTCTTCGTTCGCACAGCCCATAATGTACGTTTTCTTGAGAGTTGCATTTCAGAACAATGGACAGCAAATGTACCTAGGGACAATGTCACCCCTAGTTTTACTGTGTATATACAATAGCTGTTAGCCAACAAAAAAAAGCTGTTACGAAACGAAAAAGAGTCATAGTTCCCAAACGAGCTGCTCACCAGCTCGTTTGGGAACTATGACTCTTTCTCGTTTCGTAACAGCTCCTTTTTCGTTTCGTTACATCCATCCTTGAAAACATAGTTAACCAGGTTTGAGTGTGTACCGGCACCTTCTTTGAGCTGGTGAGCAGCTCAAGTTGGGAACTGTGACACTTTCTCGTTTCGTTACAGCTCTTTTTCGTTTCATAACATCCTTGAAAACATAGTTAACCAGGTGTGAGTTTGTACCGACACCTTCTTAGACACAATATCTTCGATACGCACGCACATTTTTCTTGTAGAAATATCAACAAAGATAGGCCTACTGGCGACTTGCGTAGACACAATATCTGCTATCTGCGATACGCACACACAGTTTGCCTGTAGAAATAGGAATATCTTGTATAAAAGAAAATAAAAAAAATAGGGAGAATAAAGATCCTAATCACGCTGATATGTCTTGAATTTATTGTTTTGCTTGTAAGCTCCACTACTGCTGATTTTTCATCTCGGCATAAGATAAGATGAAGCTCATGGTAAAAAAAGCTATCATTTTCTTTCTTGCCCCCCCCCCCCCCCATTTACAGAAGGGGGACTGTTAAAGGAAACGAGGCAAATTCTTTCCTTTCAGATAGACCCCCTTTGGAAGGGCTTCTTCGTCCAGCGAAGCAAACAGGAAGTCATAAAAGTTGTTTTCTTTAAAAAATGTCTGAAAGGCATACAGGTTTACTCAGCCCCGTTGGACAAATGCGTAATGTGCATGCTGAGACCAGACTGCACTTTGAGTAGTCTGGTCAGGGCTAGCACAGTCCGACTGTAAATGATTGAACCGCATAGTCCCGTAACCGCGCATGTTGATACAAAAGCCAAAGTGCACATATCTACAGACTGATACGCACATGCTTAGTTTCACACATGCCCAAAGTATAGATTTTCTGAAGAAAGCACTACAATTGAAAGTTGGCTGACTGTTAATGAAGGATTAGCTCTCTATGGGTTTCCGGGCTGAACGCCAACCTTGCAACTGATGCACTTAAAAATGCAATGTTGCAATTGAAATCTGAAAAGATGTGAAAATGATAAAGTTCAATGTCATGCATACACAAAAGGAAGAGTTTTATTGACTTCGGTTAATGATGTTTAAATTATTTTTATGCATGAAAAAATTGCTCCATTTTGAAAACAGATAGGGTCTAAAACATGTGCCGCGTTGCTACAAAATTTGCATTATGGCATATGCTTATGCTCAGACAGAATGCGCCGATGCAGAGTGGCAAGAGCGTCTACATTTAAGGCCACGCATAAAAGTATTTTGTTTGCAGCGGCCGACCTAGGATTTTGTTTGGCGGATAGGTAGGTCGGATTTTCTCTTTCTCTTTCTCTCTCTCTCTCTCTCTCCTCAATTCCTGCAAACTATAAAAAATCAACAACAACAAATACTGGGGTACTACATAAAATGTCACACATTGTTACACTAATTGTCCATAACACTAAGATAACAACACCCAACATTTTAAACATATCTATTTCACCCACAAATGGTGTACCCAAAATGTGCAAGTACCGAGGCAAAAAGTGCAGACCCAGGTCAGACTGCTCCTGGGAGCAGTCTGATCTGGGTCTACACTGTTTGGTCAGGACTGTTTGTCTTACTATTCAGGTTGATGACGGTAAATTTGCCTTTTTGAAAAAAAAAATGCTGTCCGAAATGGCCAAATCTTTCTTGGGGTAGGGAGGATTTTGGTGGGTAGGTAGACAATCGCAGCCAAACAAACTTTTATTTTTGGCCTAATCCGCATTCTATAATGCGCTTACGAAAATAACGTAAGGTCTGACCCTGAATACAATATTGTCGATGTCATTCCGTAACGTCGTTTCTCATTGGCTGATGTCTATTTTTACCTTGCTGACTGCGCTTGCTTTCGGTGTAAAGCAGTGGATTTTGAAAGACGAAACTGTTTAAAACAATGCCACAGAATAGGGATAACTGTGTACATGGTGTATGGAATTTTCATTTATAGTTTAAATCGTCGGTTTTACCGTTGCAGATTTTACGGTTCCGTTAACGCGTCGCCGTAAATGTGAATATAAAACTGACGACTTACCTTCTAAGTACTTTCCGTGAAGATAGTTTTAATTTTCTTCTTTGAATTACTGAGGAGACGATCAGGCTCGGTTCCAGGAGGTGCATCTTATGAAGTCATTCCGTTGAGCCTCCTGGAGACTGGGGAACATCGTATATAAGGACTGGACAAAAATAAATAAATAACTGAACAAACTAAATAAATAAGTAAATAACCAAATAAATAGAAAATAAATAAAGTAAAAATAAAATAGATAAAGTAAAAATAAAAATAAGATATGATTTGAGCTGGCAGTAATTTGCACGTGTCTGAAGACAGATTCTTTCATGACGTGACTAATCGAACTGAGCTGCAGGCAATGAATTACGAACTGCTCTTGTAAACATCTGATAGAAGCTTTACAAAGCACCTTCACGTCACGAGTTACTTTTTTCCAGGACTAATGAATGAAGGCAAAAGAACTAAGCTGAAATAAATTGTGCCTGAGATTGGTAAATGAATGAAAGCTTGTTGACTAGCTTTCATCACAATGATGACAGTCAGTTACTTTTATGAACTGCCATTCTGTATGACATTGTGTATGTGATCTTACAGAAATGACAATATAAGATTTATATAAATTGCTTCTTTAAAATTTGAGCCGCAACATGCCAAAACCAACAAAGTGGCATGTGCGTCCAGCGAAGACTCAGATCAGCCTGGGCATCCGCCCGGTCTGATCAAATTCTTCGCTGTGCGCTTAAAGGGTAACGAAGGGTTCAAGCAAGCTTCTTACGGTCAGCGAAGACTCTGATCAGAGGGGACGGAAGCCCAGGCTGATTTGAGTCTTTGCGTGGCGCACATGCCACTTTGTTCATTTTGTCGTGTCGCGGCTCAAATATGTTTATTTATTTATACTGTGCGTGGTATGAACAGTTTGTGCGTGATTTTGTTACAGAACGGTTGGCAGTGAAATATGAGTTCGTTGTTCATAGAGTTTGATCCATAGTTTATAAAGGAGGCAGTTACACAAAGACTGCCATCAACACAAAGACTCCCATCAATTTGGCATGATACTAACATTCAGTTTTCTGTGATTTTGATACAGGAAGCAGTGACATAAAGGAAGCAGTGACAATACGGTTATAAATTGTGCGTGACTTTTAGAATTATGAAAAATCGTGATGCATTGAGAGTAAAATTGAATGAAAACTGTTAGTCATTATTATTTGAAACCACTCAAACAAGGTGTTTATCGCAAATGCAAAGGACACTTGCGCATCCGCGACGCCTGTTTAGGGTATTTTATTCTTTGAACCGTTTCACTCAAAAAGGGTGCCTATCGCAAATGCAAAACAACACTTGCGCACTGACGTCTGATTAGAGTCTTTTATTCTTTGAACCACTACACTCAAAAAAGGTGCTTATCGAAAATGCAAAACAACACTTGCGCATCTGCGACGTCTGATTAGAGTCTTTTTATTATTTGAACCACTACACTCAAAAAGGTACTCGTACTTATCGCAAATGTAAACGAAACTTGTGCATTGGGAAGTCTGATTAGAGTCTTTGTTGTTATCACAGGGATAAATTGAAGACTCTAGTCAGACTTGCACGAAATTACAGACAAGTTTGAGTCTACGCTGTTTGCCAGGGGCCGTATTTATAAAACAACTTAAGTCGTTGCTATGCTGTTGCTAAGGGGGGAATTTCTATAAAGGAGATTTCCTACAACTATGAAATTTGCTCTGGAGGAACAGTCTGAAAAAGACTGTTCCTCCAGAGCAAATTTCATAGTTGTAGGAAATCTCCTTCATACAAATTTAGCCATAGCAACAGCATAGCAACCACTTATATGGCCCCTGGTGCATAAGGCTGATGGATTCCTTATTGTAAATGAGAACTCTAATGCTTTTGTTGGTGTCAGCGAGGTAAGGTGAACATTGGTTCAATGTTGATTCAACGTTTTTTGCATGCTGGGAAGTAGCCTATTTCAGTGACGCGACTCATTTGCTCAGCTTCTCCACAGCTCACCAGATCTAATATGCATTCCAATATTGGTTGGACACCTGTTAGAAGACGGGCTGATTTTATTTAATGGAAATAAAAAGTTACCATGTCTTTGGATGTTATATGAGTTTTAATGGACTTCTCGCAGTTGTAAATACTATTGACTTCGGAGGTAAATAATGTATGTCGGTGAATTCTTGATATTTTTTGGATTATTTTATTCAGTGATTTGTGATATATTAAATATAAAACGAGAAATAAAGCAAGTTAGCACTAATTATATTAGCGATATAATGCAGTCAGAAGTAAGGACACAGTTGACAAGGAGTCTTACAGAATGTGCCCAGTTGTGTTGGCAAACTGAAACATGTACTTCTATATTCTACAAAGACAACGATTGTTGGTTGGTTCAAACTATGGC
The DNA here is from genome assembly GCA_963989385.1 of Ctena decussata. Taxonomy (NCBI): domain Eukaryota; kingdom Metazoa; phylum Mollusca; class Bivalvia; order Lucinida; family Lucinidae; genus Ctena; species Ctena decussata. Next base: position 63,374,153 of record OZ022508.1, on the reverse strand, counting down.
CTGTTTCTCCACAAACTCATGTTTTCAAGATAAAAATGAGAACTCTACTGCTTATGTTGGTGTCAGTGAGGTAAGATGAACATTGCAGGCATGCAGCGGTTGAAACGATTTGATTTTTTTTCACCATTTTTACAAAGGGAAACAACTTATGTGACTTCCTGATTGATTCCCTGGACAACGTAGTTCTTCCAGAATAAGATAAACTATTAAAATAAAGAATTGGCTCCTAGAGGACGTTGTTTCAATTTTTTTTTTTTTTTTTTTTTTTTTTTTTTTGCGCTGACTTGGGTAAATCACACCACAGAGGCTTGAATCATATTATACGAGCAGCGACACGACAAAACCAGCAAAGTGGCATGTGCGCCCAGCGAGGACTCGGATCAGCCTGGGCATCCGCCCAGTCTGATCAGAGTCTTCGCAGTCCGCATGGAGCTAGGTTAGTCCCTTAGCTACCCTTTAAGCGTAAAACAAAGATTCTGATCAGACTGGGTGGATGCCCAGGCTGAATTGAGTCTTCGCGTGGCGCACATACCACTTTGTTGGTTTTGTCGTGTCGCGGCTCAATTATTGTTTTGGGTATAGCAAACGAAAACTAGAACTATCAGATATCTGACTATAGCCCTGCTGCACTGCTTTAGTAACACACTCTTATTGTAAAGAGCAAGAAATATAGAATCCACCTAGCCAAGATAACAGACAGTTCCTGCGCATACGAAAATGAGTAACTGGAAGAATAAGAGCCATAATCCTCATTATCATACACAGTACACCAACTCACTACTTATATGTCTACCAAAGTTGAACAGGATAGCTTGAATAGTTGCAGAAAAATAAAATGTAACAAAAATTTCAACATTCTAAATATGCAAAGACAGAAAAATGAACAAATAAAATAAAGAATAAGAGCAGTCAGTCAGATTTTCAAGCCCACAAAACAACAAGTCATTTTCCATTTGTATACCAAATTTCAAGATTCTGATTTCAATAGTTCCTTAGAAAACTATGTGGAAGGGGGGGGGAAGGGGGGCGGTTGTCTGGCGATGGTGCTGGTTATAACCTCCAGTGCCGGGGCGTCCTACTTATTTGGATAAAAGTAGGGCAAGGGCCTACTGTGCTTGCAGTCAGTGCGGGCGGGGGTTGTTTGGATTTTTTTCTCTCGTCTGTCATTTCTCTTTTCTTTTCCCCTCTCTTTGGGAGACGGCCCGATACAGACTGAAATACTGTCTCAAAGCGCCATTAAACCAAAACGAACCAACCAACTGGATAACCATTACGCTAATTTTCGATGTGGCAAACACAAAGAAAGAAAGAAAAATGGATAAAAATAGAAGAATATAAGCAATAAGCCCAAGTCTCAATCCCACGATACAACACTCGTTCTCCATATGTGTACACTAATTTCAAGATTCTAGCTTGCACAGTTCCTGAGAAAATTGTAATACAAATTTACCTTTAAAAGACAGAAAATATGAACAAATAAAGGAAAGAATAAGAGCAATGAGCCTGGTTCTCAAACCCACAATACAACAACTCATTGTCCATATATATATTAAGTTTCAAGAGTCTAGTATAAATAGTTCCTGAGAAAACTCTGACACATATTTTCAATGTGGACAACATAGGGAAAGAACGAAAAATAGAGAAAAATGGAAGAATATGAGCAATGAGCCTGGGTCTCGATCCCACAATACAATCAATCACTCTCCATAGGTATACCAATTTTGAAGATTTCAGCTTGCACAGTTCCTGAGAAAACTGTGACATAAAATTTCCTTGAAAAGAAGACAGAAAAATGGACAAATAAAGAGAAGAATAAGAGCAACGAGTCTGATTTTCTATCCCACAATACAACAACTCATTTTCTATAAGTACACCATGTTAAAAGATTCCAGCTTTAATAGTTCCTGAGAAAACTCTGACTCAAATGCTCAGTGCTAACATTTGAAATAGGGAAAGGAAGAAAAATGGCTAAAAATGGAAGAATAAGCGCAATGAGCCTGAGTCTCATTCCCACGATACAATCGCTCATTCTCCATGTGTATACCAAAGCAGGGGTATCAATATGGTGAGTTTTCTGCGTCCTGCCAATTTGTTATTTTTTGGCTGATGGTATACTCTATAGTGTGTCTAGTTTATTGAACCATATGTAAGCCCTAGTTACCTTGCTATGGGTCCACAGAAGTGGGTGGGGTAATTGAACATGGTTTTGGCATGTTTTACAAAAATATTTCCATTTTGTGAAAGAGTATAACAGACAGATAGCGTTTGATAAAATGATTAACAGAATGTCTAAAATATATTCCCATATAATTCTATTTGGTTTAACTTTAAAATTTGATGTCAAAAACTACTTCCTTTGACACTCAGATTTTTTTAATATATATTTTGGTCCTCTATTTTCAATATTTCCCGGCATAATTTCTAAATTAATTGACCAGTAATCATCAAACGCGTATCAAGGAAACCTTTGAGCTTGACAATCGGATGATGTGACCAGAACATCACAATGACCCATTCATGGTGGGGAGCGGGGGGAATAATTTAGCAGTTAACATATTAATTTGACCAAAGTTTCAAAATTCTAGGTTACAAGCTGAATGAAAACCATCTTCCAAGCAAGTATATGTGTTCAGTCAACCATGAAAACCGGGCCATGGTGACATTCTTGTCACATCATTCGATTGTCCTAGTCAGGGTGCTTCCCTGACATGCGTTTGATGATTATTACTGGTCTATTTATTTAGCCATAATTCCAAGTAATACTGAAAAAAAAGAAGACAAAGGTATAAAAAAAATATGAAGGATGTCAAAGGAAGCATTTTTTGACATCATGTATTAAGCTAAACAAAATAAAATGATACGGAAATACATTTTAGATATTCTGTTTATCATTTCATCAAACGCTGTCTCTCTATTATACTCTTTCTCCAAATGGAAATATTTTTACAAGGCATGCTAAAACCATGTTGAATTACCCCACCCAAATCTGTAGACCCATAGCTCGGTAACTAGGGCTTTCTGACCAAAGTTTAATATGGTTCAATAAACTAGGCACACTGGAGTATACCATCAGTTAAAAAAAAGAACAAAATGGTAGGCTGCAGAAAACACACCTTATTGATACCCCTCTTTTAAATGTTCTACCTTCCAAAATTCCTAAGAAAACTGTGACACAAATTTACCTTTTAAGAAAAGACAGAAAATGGATAAATAAAGGAAATAATAAAAGCAATGAGCCGGATTCTCAATCCCACGATACAACAACGCATTGTCCATATGTATACCAAGATTCAAGATTCTAGCTTCAATAGTTCCTGAGAAAACTGTGACATAAAAAAAGCGTTACGGAAATTACGGAGTTACGGCATTACGGAATTACAGACAGACCAAACCCAGTTTAGCCCCACTTTTTCAAAGCGGGGCTGTAATTATATTGCATATGGACAAGGGGAGAAAATCTGGTTTAAAAATTCTAGGGTAAATTTTTCCGGTGTACATTGAGAATCCGACAAAGAAATCATTGTTGTTAACTCAAATGTCTGCTTACGGGATTGGCAGACAAAAACCTTCTTCTGAAGAAACTGATCGATTTCAACACGATCAAAACCGTAGTCCCCTGGGTAAGAGTGCGTGCTCATATTCGCTAGGACTCTCACCGCTGTAATCCGAGCCTCGGCCTGGCCACATTTGAAAAAAAAGCCAATCTACTAATTAGAGGCGCCGTGCTCGAGTGGTTAGAGACACTCTGTTATGATGCAGAAAGTCGCGGGTTCGACTCCAGGTTGGGCAAGCCGGCGGATTGAAAACTCTCTTTGTCAAGCCAGCAGTAAATGGATACCTTTTTCGAACCAGGGAAGGATGAGGTAGCGATAGGTATAGGGGTTAGAGGCCCACTGTATCTTGGACATAACATGTTAAGTCCAAGCTACAGTGGGCATCCAACCCTCACTGCCCCTAAGACCTCTTGGCCATGCCAGAAACCTTTACCTTTTTCCAGCTACTAACGGAAGATCTGTTTCATACATGCATGTGATTTTCGTCAACCTTTGATGCACAGTCGGCTCGATATAAGTGAAATATTCTTTCTTTCTTTCTATATATATACTGCTACACCCTCTTTTCACAGTATTATGAGCAGGTGTATTTTTGTACACTCCGGTGTTGCAGGACGAAAGCCTACATATAGCCATGCAGCTATAGTAGGGATCTTTAACCTGCACAGGGGATGACTCTCCCTGCACAGGGGGCCTCCAGTTAACGTCCCGATCCGAAGGACGGCACACTTGTTAACATCATCCCTGCAAATAATGCCAGAGAAACGCGTTCGGACACAGGAAGACTTCGCCCTGGGTGAGGATCGAACCCGTGACCTCTGGCTTCAGAGTCAAGTGCAATAACCACTGAGCCACCGCGCTTCTCAAAAAGGGCCATAGAATCCATAGAAAACAAAAACCAAGAACAACAAAAAAAAAACAACAACAAAAAACAATAATCAAAAAATAAATAAATAAAAACGATAAAACAAGAACTATAATCAATATATGACAAACATATGATATGCATATTAAGTGCATATCGACTAACATTTGTTAAAAGCATTGACTTCAAAGAGATTTTACTTTATCAATTTTCAGTTTTTCATCCTGTGCAGATTCTTTATCACAACAAATTTAGTTGTGGTAACTAGTGCTGTCTTTAACACGCCTGTTAAACGCGCAATTCCAGTCCCACATCGAATTTAAAATCAAGTTTCTGTAAATAGTTAGCCACTATACTGAAGAACTATTCGACCCTCATGTATGTAAACGATATAAGTACAAAATTTCATCCTTGTACACGATAAACTGGTGGACTTGCCCTCTTATCACAAAACTTCGATTTGGCCACTTTCAGTAGTTTTGTTTTGTGATAACTTCATTTGTTCTTTCATTGTGAAAAATAATGTTTAAATTTCTTACAAGTACGCATTCTCTGTGCTATATTCTATAAGACTGCATTCGAGAATAAAGAAGTTGTGGAAACAAAAAAGTAGCCACGAAGCAGATCGTGGTACTGGAATTCCCGGTATTTCCTGTGACATGAAACACCACGAGATCATCCACCTGTATATATACGAGTCGAATAGCATTGCTATATTTCCGGAAGGACAATCGGCTAAGAAACTGGGAGAGGGTTAAACATGAAACTGAATTGTTATACAGTCAAACCTGTCTTAAGGGGTCACCCCATGGGACCCACAAAAATTGGCTGCTTAAGACAGGTGACCCCTTAATACAGGTTCATTTGCACTGTATTTTAGTCAAAGGGACCCCCAAAAAGTGGCTACTAAAGACAGGTGACCCCTTAATACAGTGACCCCTTAAGACAGGTTCGACTGTATTTACATTCCGCTGAGCCACACGGGGAACATCGTTATGAGAACAGAAACAGCAACATTGTTATATTTTGGATCACCACTTTCCTCTTCGAATTGGAGAGACGACGCACAGACAGACTCGGTTCCAGTAGTGTGCAACCATGGGTTCATTCCGTTGAGTCTAGTGGGGAAAATAGTCATGAGAATTGGAAAAGAGAATTGTTATATTTTGGCTAACTATTTGAAGAAATAAATGAATTTTTAACCAGGCGTGATAAAACGGTCCTTTTGCTATTCCTTTGTTAATTCATTTACATCTGTTTTGTGGTATATTGAACACATTCAGTTACATTCGAATGTATGCAGATCCGATCCTCACGGTCCCAAAATAGAGTACCTTGTTGCGCTGACCCCTACAGATTTTTAATTCTGATTTCAGAATAGCTGGGCAGTTTCACAGCCATCGACAACAACATGTAACATCCTGATCGGTATGTACTCTCTCTCTCTCTCTCTCTCTCTCTCTCTCTCTCTCTCTCTCTCTCTCTCTCTCTCTCTCTCTCTCTGTGTGTCTGTCTCTATGTCTTCTTATTTTACCTTACTATTTCAGACTATGAAAATACACCGAATGTTGTCTGGTCTGCAACCGCGACCTAAAGCACGCGTCGAGTTGACCAGATGTAGCTTTTGGGGTACTCGAGCACTAGTATCAATGATTTTCCAAGAAACTCCATAAGAAATCTAAATGTTGGGACACATATTTCTCACCCACTGGACAAGGATGCCCCTTTCTAGAGGTGTCTGAGATTTTTCTATCTCGGCCTGCTATCTCAGCCTAGGCTCAGAAAGCTGTCTCAAAATGTCAATCACTGCTATATAGTACAGCCCAATTAGTTACACACTTTAATTCAACAAATCAACTTGCTACCAGTCATGTAAATTGCATGCAGAATATGAAATTGACACCCAGTGATGTATAGAAAGTGTCACTGTAGATTTCTAATTAGCTGCCAATTATGAAAAATGCATGCACAAGGTGAAATTAACATACATGTCAAACTTTTTGTTAAATAGAAAATAAGCTTCACGTTTATAGGAATGGACTCAACAAGAAGCTAAGATCTCAATGAATATTCTGTTTTATAAAATATTGGGTGAGAAAAATAACCAATGATGGGTTTGAGGCCTTGACAAGGAAATCTCAGGCTCGTTTTCAGATTATTTAAGTCTTATGCTCGGCAAGCCTCGCATAAGACTAAATAATCTGAAAACGAGCCTGAGATTTCCTTGTCTCGGCCTCAACCCCATTATAGATTCTATTAGTCTGAGCAATCAGACCAAACTCAGCAACCAAGCTTAGACTGCTCAAATGAGCCGTCGCATCAGGATCTACACTGTTTGCCATATAATCAACAGACTTATATGAGGACAGTGCAAGTGAACTTGGAACTGTGAATTTAGAAAACGACAGGGTACTATTAAATGTACTCCGACACTCAGAAGAATAACAGGGCTTGAACACCGATTTTCTCTTATAAAATCTTCAACATCAATACCAAAATTTAGTACGATTCGATTATTACTTCCGATGTTTTATTTACTGATGATGGCTAAAGTACAAATAAATCGATGTTCAAAAAACAACATGAACACATTAGTATACAAAAAGGAAATATTCAAAACAGTTTTGATTTTCTTTGTTTTGAACGCCTACCCTTCTAATCAATGACTTTGGTGTTCCTTTCAGTTATGATGATCTTAGAAAGCTGGTTTCGGTCAATGTCGTTGACACAGAATTACTTGAGAGAAAAGATCTGATCAGCGCTTGCTTAAATTACTGATGCATTGTCGCCAGTCTGGGCCCTAGAAAACTTTTTATCATACATATGCTGCAAAATTCACCTGATAACAGGGGTATGATAACATGATGTGATATTATGTCACTTTAGAACTGCGCTTGCGCGAATGATGACGTCACCGACTTACGTAATAACGCATTCGCGACGTCAATAAGTTCAAACAAAACTGCGTTTGCCTTTCTTTTGTTTGACGCTATTTACACCTGATAATGATGCATGATAAATAGAAAACCATGTAAGTGTCTTTCGATATCAAGTTAATCAGGCGAGACCAGAAACAGCGTAGGAATGGCGAGGCTTGCCGAGCCAGTCCGACGTGTTTCTGGTCGAGCCACTAACATGGTATTCTCTATTAAATGCTGTGCAGATTCACAGTCAAATGATTTCTTCGCAACCCGGTAAATGTTAATGTAAGACTGCTAGAACGAATAATCAATCTTACCCAGCCAAACTATCTGACTCACCGCCAGGTAAGAAAGAGATACTAATCGAAACGTATAGTATGCCCTTGTGTATGCTAACGACTGACCATTATAAGCCTAAAGGATTTTTTTTGTTACAAGGGTACAAGCCTAAATGAGAGTCAAAACAAATTTGTTACAAGGGTACATCTCTGTCCATTGTCACGAATGTCGCTCGTATGTACATATGTACAGCAATTTATCTGAAAAAGAACAAAAGATATATCTATTGTTTAAACCAAGTCGGAAGGAGAGTAAAAAATGTTACAAGGGTACAAGCCAAAAGGAGATTCAAAATATTTTTCGTTACATGGGTACAAGCCAAAAGCAGATTCAAAACAATATGTTTGATACAAGGACACAAGCCTAAATGAGCGTCAAGAGTCTTGTTACAAAAGTTTTTGTTACAAAGGCATAGGTCTGTACGAGGCTTCAAACTAAACTTTTTGGTACAAGGGTACAAGCTTAAAGGAGACTAAATCAAGTTTTCGGTACGAGGGCATAAGCCTTAAGGAAAGTCGAAAAGGTTTTTTTTTGTAAAAAGGATACAAGCTTACGGAGACTCAAGGCAAAGTTCTTGTAACAAGGGCACCTAAAGGTGACTCAAAAAATGTTACAAGGGTACAAGCCGAAGGAGACTAAAAACAAGTTTTTTGTTACAAGGGAGGGTATTGTTTTTATTTAAGATTGCGGGGACACCGCTCTATGCATGATATCAATATTTGTGTATGTTTTGTCTGTGCTAGCCTCCACATTGTTGCAAAGCACGTGAACCTGCTCGAGCGTCATCATATGCCTCAATTTGAATTTACGTAACATGAGAACGAACATTAAGGTAATTATATCCATTCTCGCGTATACACCCCATATATTTGATTTAAATTTCCTTGCAATGTTTAATTTTTAGCGGTTCGCATGTAATAAATTTTAACTCCATGACCGACTGCATTATTAATTATGCAAAACAAAAAAAACAAACAAAAAACGCCATATATGGTAACAGTGTTGCATTGGGCCTGCAATGTAAATAAAGTTATTCATTATGTTCCGAAATGCGGTTTCTGACTGTAGATAAAGTTATTCATTATGGCGTAATGCGGTTTCTGACTAACATTCAGAAACCGCATTACGGAATATAATGAATGTAAATAAAGTTATTCATCATGTTCCGTAATGCGGTTTCTGATTGTAGATAAAGTTATTCATTATGTTCCGTAATGCTGTTTCTGACTAACATTCAGAAACCGCATTACGGAATATAATGAATAACTTTATTTACATTACGGAACATAATGAATAACTTGTTATTCAGAAACCGCATTACGGAACATAATGAATAAATTTATTTTGTTTTATCCATGTCTTTCAGAGCAGACCAGTTCATGTGATGGAAGTACGATAATTCACTGTGCAAGTCAAGGAATGCAGTACAATACATGTGAAATTGAAGGAGCAAGCCATATTAACAGTATAGTGGTTGATCGCCAAATTTCTAGTTCACCATGTAACTTTTGTACAAGTTTTGGTGTCACTGACAATGTTATATGGGTGGATAATGGTTGTAGGGCTGATTTTGCAATTTGTTATTCAACGATTACCTGAACACTTGTTCGTTTTATATATACTTCGGATTACTGAGGTCAATATTCTTTGAGCGGCGTGAGTGCGATGTACATCACAAAGCGGGAACTCGGCGAGATCAACCATGACTTTTGACGGTGTTTGATTTCAAACCATGACATTTCTGCGAAGGGCCTGATATGATTTAGGCAAAATATTGCCCCTATATTAATGAACTTTCCAAATTGTTATTTTTCCCGTCTATTAATGCCGTATGAGCTGATGAGTGTTAAGACATTTATTTATATATTGTGTTTCAAATTTTCTACATTCTCGCGATCCGTAGTTTTTCTGCATCACTAGTTGTATCCTATCTAGCATCACCAGCTGTAACCTATCCAGCATCACTGGCTATGCACTATTTGGCCTTTCGACCAATTTTCTTTCGAAAATACCACATACATGTACAAATATAGTACGACCGGAAATTATTGAGAATTGCTTTTTTCATTATCGGTTAACCCTAGTTATTCCAGTAAACCATTTGCATGGTGTGCTCTAATTTTGTACTTGATTAATTAAAGGGGAGACAATCCACATCATAAAGATGACTGAAAACTATTAAAGCTGTCACATTGTAGTTCAGTGACGAATATAGCAACAGCATATCAAAGCAGTTTCATTTATATTACGTAAAGGTAGAAAAATGCTGACTGAAATTTGTTAAAAATTCTCAATAATTTCTGGTCATACTGTATATAGAGCTCATTTCTTGCAATTTAATGCAATTTAAGAATGGCAACAATCTGTGTGTACATTGAATTTAATAGAATGATACCTAATTAAGTACATTGTATGTTGCAAAAAAAAGAGAGAAGAAACTTACAGTTTCTGAGAAATTTTTCAAGTTATCTCAACATTAAAATCTCATGTCTGTGCTCATAGAGAAAATGAACATATACTGCGGGTATTCATTTTTGGTAAGTACATATAAATCATTTGGTAAACATTCCATTTTGATCCGGTGATTTTTTGTTCTATATGCCTGCAAAGTAGGGTGAATGTGGTAACTGGACAGGAACATCTGTCAGCAGTGCTGTCCTACTTGATAGCGCATCACTAAAGTACTGTCCTACTTGATAGCGCATCACTAAAGTACTGTCCTACTTGATAGCGCATCACTAAAGGCTTGTTACCAAGCGATTTCTGAAATGTTTTAATTTATTTCATTACAAGAAAAGCTTCCAATCACATTTTTCTTGCAGGTTTGCAAAAATATTTTCTTGCAGGTTTCCAAAAATTGTAGAAACGATAAACAGACATGACTGAAAACAATAAACATGCAGTTAATATGAGGATTCACGATGAGTGAACTTATTATTTCTATTCAGCCCAATGCACTTTTGGGAGCACTAAGTTGTTCAAAGTTGCCTTGAAAATAAGAGTTCTGCTAAATACGGAATAACTAGCCGAATAAATTACAAGATGTCCGAAAGAAAATATGTTTGAAGGTACTTTGGAATAATCTTGATAGAGATTTTAGATTGTTTGATGACTGAACGTTAAGGTACTTCTAAATGTCAACATCAGGGGCGTAACTAGGGGCAATTTCATAATACGCACCACCATGTTTTATTCTCTACTTCTTGAAGGGAAAGCTAGTATTTCAGCCACTTTGGTAATTGGTATTGAAATCTTGTCTAATTTATAAAATTTTCAGCATGCAAATATGCAGGTGCGTTTTGAAATTTTGTCAATTTTGACAAAATTTCAATACGCATCTGCGTATTTGCCGTATAGGTAGCTACGCCCTTGAACATGACTGGGTGGCTAAAATATATGGGTGCCTTAGTATTTTCAGTTGTAGCAAGAACAATATCCACTCTTGTTCTGAATTACAGAAATATTCATAAGATATGGAACCTGGCCGATGTGTATTTTTAACAAGGGGTCATTAAAACTAATTTTCATGGTTTAAACCCCCCCTCCCAACTCAACTTGTTTATAAAAATACAGTACATGACACTCAAGTGTAATACAATGTACATATTATATATAAGTATAACATGTACACCTGTCACTGTGTGTTGTATAAACAAGTTGGGTGGGGTTCTTTAAACCATAAAAATAGTTTTTAATGATCGTTTGTTAAAAATACATTTCGGCTGCATTATTTCATGGATTATGTTTTATATTGGTGCAAAAATATATTTGTGATGAAGGAAAATGGAGTTCTACGTTTCCAAAATTTGGCCAAATTCAAGGTAGTACATAACTAATTTAGTAAATGTTTATTTTTCATTTAACAACAAAAATATAAACTATGATATAGAGGATATTTGACTTTTTCAGTGTAAGATGAGTGAAATAAAAATTCATCTTACACTGAAAATGTCAAATTTTCTATTTCTTTTATGCTTGAAAATTGCAATAATTCTGTTTATTCAACAGCGTCAGGCATCACGACAGAAACACAACTTTTTTTCTAGCCATTTTGCGTCAAATTTGATGCTTCCAGTGTGTTTACTGGGTATGATATTGGTTGCAAACGAAAAACAGCTTCAAATATCAGTTTGATAAACAGATCTCAAAACAAATTGCCAAGAAAGAATGCCTACAAGAGACTTAGGCGGCCTGACGTCGCGTGCAGTAACAATGTTACGTTGGCGCTTTAAGTGACGTCATTAACGTCAGAATGACGTGCAAACATGCGTGACGTAATTTTTGTCAAGCGAGATAAGATTTAGTCAATTAATCAATCATAAACTTGAGGCTATCTCGCAAAAATCCTATTTCTGAAACAGTGAAATCGAAAGTGATAATTTCACTGTTTGAAACAGTGAGATTATCAGTTTCGATTTCACCGAGAAATCTCTATAATTCATTTAAGAAATAGATCAGCTCTAGCAGTGAATTGTTGAGTAATAATTCACTGTTTGGAGGTCAGTTGTAAAGTAGATCATATCACGAGCGCGGAGCGCGAGTGATATATCTATTTACAACTGACCGACAAACAGTGAATTATTACTCAACAATTCAATGCTAAAGCTGAACTATTTCGATTCTAACACTCATAAACGCTAAAAAACTATTCTTTTCATTCAAACTCTCCCAACCTTCTTGCCAGCGCGTTCATGCTCCCGCCAATATTCTTAACTGTATCTAAGATAAATATACGTTTTTATTGCGATTTTAGAGAGAAAAATAGACGTTACACCGTCTAACGTCTCAAAACGTCACAAAATTACGTCAGCTATTGCAGTGACGTCAGCAATTAGACTCACGCGCTCCGTACCAGTGATTTGTTGCAGAATAAAACACGGCAACTTTCCATTGCTTCTATAGGCGCACTGTGTTAGAATGAAAAGTATAAAAGAAATGCATATCTTATGATTATTTCAGAGCAAGAGTGCACATCGTTCTTGTTACACCTGAAAATACAAATCACCCGTATATTTTAGCCACCAACTCATATTGACATTTAGAGGTACCTTAAATAAGTTAGACCAGTGTTTGTCCGCCTGCACGTACCAGGAGAGACATTCAACTAGCTATAGCGAGTGGATTGTTGGCCGTACAGGCAAACAGACTATTGCTGAAGCATATAATTGAGCCTCGACACGACAAAACCAACAATGTGGTTGTGCGCCCAGCGCAGACTCAGATCAGCCTGGGCATCCGCCCAGTCTGATCAGTCTTCGCTGTCCGCATGGAGGTAGGTTAGACCCTTAGCTACCCTTTGAGCACTTAATGAAGAGTCCGATGAAACTGGGCGGATGCCCAGGCTGATCTGAGTCTGCGCTGGATACACAAACACATTGTTGGTTTTGTCGTGTCGCAGCTCAATTATCATTCACAGCAGTGCCATGCACTGAGACCCTTGCACATGACAAAACATTTTATGCTGTTCGCGTATTTTGACGAGGGCGGTAAAATGTACTATTAATCAAACTAGCTGATAAGCATCTTGTACACATATTTGCCCAGAGTACATTAACTTTGAAATGTTCTGAAGGGATTTGAAATTTTCTAAAAATTGACTAGCACATTGTAAATTTATACTTGGAATTACTTCCATCCAGTCTATACCATTGCTGTCACAAGAGTATTACTGCTAAGTTATATTTGGCACCAAAAATTCATTACTGTTTATTTAAGCCGTGGTTAGTATCATCAGGGGACGTGATTTGGATAAAAACCTGAACTGTTCTTATATAATATATATAATGGTATCACATAGGCCAATACCAAATATGGAAATCATCAGTAAACAATGATTTTTTTTTTATATTACATTGCATTGTATTGTAAATTCGAAGCCACTAGTTATAAATTAAACAAAATTGCAAACAAAAGCGTTTAAAAGCAGTTCAGCCGGAACAAGACGAAACCAACAAAGTAGCACGTGCGCCCATCGAAATTTCAGACCAGCCTGGGTATCCGCCAAGTCTGATCAAAGTGAAAGGGTAGCCAAGGATCTAGGCTAGCTCCATCCGGACAGCGAAGACTCTGATCAGACTGAGTGGATGCCCAGTATGATCTGAGTCCTCGCTGGGCGCACATTCCACTTTGTTGGTTTTGTCGTGTCGCGGCTCATTTCCTTTTTAACGCATTTGAAAGCGCTAGATGAGAAAATACGTACATGACCGTTGCAAGTTCTGTCCACTTATCATACCCGTGTTTAGAGAGGTACCGAGACGGAGTGGTCAGGTACGGATTCGGGTTTGGCTGGAAAACTCTGTCAAGCGAGCAGTCAATGGGTACCTTTTTCGATTCAGGAACAATATGACAGAATAGGAGAGGGATAGGCTCCGCCTTTCATATGCTTCGTCCAAGGTACAGTTGGCCTCTAACCCCAAATGATCCTACGGCCACTAGTCTATGAAAAACCTATACTTTTTACCTCAAGTTTGCAAGCCCAGAGACGCGAAACAAATTCACATAAAAAGATCCGGATGGATCAAAATAAATGTATCAAATAATTTCTTATGCCTAATTAAAAAAGTACTGCACATACATGTAATATATCTTTATTTTGTCTGTGTGCAGAGATGCTGGCATATTTTATGTTAATATAATTGCAATTATGTCAAATAAGAGCACCACAAGCGGGACGGCAATATACCCTCCTTTTAGCCCAAGTTAGTACCCTCGGGCAGATCTATAGCCCGGACAACCAGCCAAAGAAAGGTACTAATGTGCGCGCAAGAACTGTCCGTAAAAGCTAGTTGGTTTAAACAATATTTTATTCAATATACTGTACATATATGTGCATACATATAGCAATCTTTTTATAACATACAAACATACAGTATGAAAAGGATACAGAAGTAAGTCGTTGACTTATTTAGAATCTGTCTCCCAAACCATGAATTTGAATGACGTCGCATGAAAGGGGAGCTCAAGATATGTGCAATTAGGGAACACCCAAAGCAGCCTCCACATCCGCACAGGCCGGCCAGAGTTCCTACCTTCACTTTAGATTTCCTAGGATTCGTAGACAACGTATGCGAAAGGGGAAGGCTCCAACCAGACTGCGCTCACGCGCAAGCTGATCCGAGTCCTCACAAATGTGCACACACCACGAGATACCCCCATGCGACGTCAATCAGTCATTTTTACTTTCAGATGACTTTGAATTATTTTCTAACTATGCAGTATAATGAACATTATGGAAGCTAAATGATCTAACAAATTATCAGATGTAATTAGATCAGAATATCCATATTGTGTAGGTTCATACAAATAGAGAAGAAAGTTGTTAAGAGAAGAAAAGAGTAAAGAAAGTAGGAGATAAGAAAAGAAAGTGTTACGGCATCAGACAATTTGCACAAATATCCACATTCCAAAAGTCTCTGTAGCCTCCGAAATAGCAGACACTTGAGATTCGTGTAAATGTATTAAAGTATTAAGGTTGTGAACTAGGTTTTTCCAAGAGTTCAGAGAAAAGTAAAGAGGAAGGTTCTCTATTCCATTCCATATGCGTTGATATTCAGTTCCGGTTTTGTAAAACTATAAAGAATAAGTAAAAAGTTCAGGAAATCAGTTGGTATTTATACAGAGATTCCTTTAGAGCTGCAGATTACTATCATTGATAGATTACATATAATTATATTAGTGTTATCTATTATTATTATCATTATTACTATTATTTACATCATGCCACTTCAAATCGTTTAGTTTTTACCAAAAACTCCTGTACAGCTAAGAATACTTGCCGGTTTTCGTTTTCGGAAAGCTGTTCGCTCCCAAACAGAAGTATATTAAGGGTAGGCTGACAAATTGGAGAAATTTTGTTGAGCAGTTCTTGTCTTAAAATGTGAAAACGCTGACAGTCAAAAAGAAAATGTTTTGTGTCCTCAATTTCTCGACATACACATAATGGACTCTGTACTATATTTTTGGAAAAGAGATGTTGATTGAGGGAGCTGCAGTTCATTCTTAATCGTGCGTGGTAAATCTGCGCAAGCCTCTTCCCGTCAAAATAGAATGAGTGTATTTGTACCGTATCTGAATTTATCTCGCGCTTAAAAGAAGCTATGCTTGGTAAACTACGCGTTTGTTCTGGAAGTTCGTTCCAGTCCCTTATTACAGATGGTAAGAAAGAATTATAGTAAAACTGAGAATTCGCATGAATCGTTTGTAGATTTATAGAATTCCTTAGCGAATAATTAGTGGTATTTCCGATACTTGGTGGTACTAAAGAAGATAAGTAATGGGGAGACATGTCATTTTGCATTTTATAAAATAAAAAGAGTTTATGCTTTCTCCTTCGAGTTAAAAGTGTTTCCCAACCAGTTTCATTTAACAGAGAATTTATTGAGACTAATTTAGTGGCTCCTGTTACAATACGGGCGGCTTCATTTTGAATTTTTTCAAGTTCGTTTATTTCGTACTGAGTACAGTTGTTCCAAACAACATCGGCATACTCTAAAACGGGACGAATAAAGGTTAGATAAATTATTTGGAGAGATTTACGGTCGAGTTTAAATTTTAACTTTCTCATTACATTTATGCGAGTCCATGCTTTGGATTTAATGTATTCTAAATGCTCGTGCCACGTGCAGTCACTTGATAAGAATATGCCTAAGTGTTTATGTGAATTGACTTCCTGAATGGGCTGTTGGTCCATGAAAACAATGGGATGGTTTGGTTTATTACGTTTCCTTGAAAATATTACAGATTCTGATTTTGACGGATTAAATGTGACGAGCCACTTAGTGGCCCATTGATGTATCTTTGACAAATCGGAATTTAACTGATGTGCAGCTTGTACTGGGTTGTCAACTATAATGTAAAGAGTAGTGTCATCTGCAAAAAGTCTAATTGATGAATTTATATTTTCAACAATGTCATTTATATACAGGAGAAAAAGCAGGGGACCTAATATCGAACCTTGGGGGACACCGGCTTCGACTGAAGACCAGTCAGAACTGGCACCAGGAATAACTACTCTTTGCTTTCTGTTATCCAGATAATCTGTAAACCACTGCAAAAGAGATCCAGAAATACCAACAGAATTTAATTTAAAGAGGAGACCTTTATGCCAGACCCTGTCGAAGGCCTTACTAATATCACAGAAAACTGCACGGACCTCTTTGCCTTCGTCCAGAGCCTGGCAAAAAGTGTTATAAATGTCAACTAACTGATTTACGGTAGAATCGCCTGGAACAAAACCAGACTGTAGAGTAGTGATTACATTATGTTCGTTCAAGAAGTTAAAAACATATTTATGTATAATTTTTTCAAGAACTTTACCAATAGTGCTAAGTAGGGATATTGGTCTATAATTTGCTACGTCTGAGGGATCGTTCTTTTTGAAAACAGGAGTTACATTGGCCTGTTTCCAAAGGCTTGGTACTTTGCCCTTAGTTAGAGAAAAGTTAAAAAGATCAGAAAGAGGACCTGATAGAGGGCGAGCAAGCTCTTTCAAAAGTCTGTTATCTATAGAATCAGGGCCTGCAGCTTTGCCTGTCTTAAGAGTTTTTAATATGTCTTCTACTTCAAAAGAAGAGATAGAAATAGAGTCAAGTTTATGAGGAAATACGCGACTGATCGAAGGTAGTGAGGCATTACTATCATCCAATGTCGATTGTTCGGTAAAAAACTGATCTAAGATATTGGCTTTATCTGTATCATTTGTATAAATTATCTCATCTTTACACAGTGGAGGTATAGTTGATGACTGTTTCGGTTTAATAAATGTTTTTAACGTTCGCCACCAGTCTTTTTGATCCAGATTATTTGATCCTAGTTTCTCCGTGAGTTTCTCGAGCTGGCATTTTTTTGACTTTCGAATTTCATACGTTACCTTATTCCGAATATTTTTATAATTCTCAAAGTCAGCAATACATTTAGACCTTTTATATTTATCATACAGTCGTTTTCGTTTTCGCATTAATCGTTTTATATTATTTGTTAACCAATCAGGATCTGATTTACGTACTTTGATGTCTTTATTAGGTATGTGCTTCGTTGCATATTTTGTAATACATTCACTTATATTGTTTGCGTAGATGTCTATATCATCATTCTTAAGAGAACTCCAATCCGTATTGTTCAAGTCGCGTGAAAGAGACTGATAATCTCCCTTGTCATACAGCCAAATATGTCTCGTATAAACCGGAGTAATAACTTTATCAAAATTTAAAACACAGTAGACAGGGCAATGATACCGTATATTTTGGTCAAAAATAGGCTCTCCAACACCACTTAGTAGAACGTTGGTTTTATCAGAAGTTAAGAACAGGTCAATAATAGAGGACGATACTTCTGTGTAATGCGTTGGCTCATTAATAAGTTGGTCTAAACTAAAATGTTAACATAAATCAAGGACTTTTTTCCTGGTAGGTTGTTTTGAAATATCTAAATTGAAATCACCAGTGATGAGTATATTTGGTATACCGGTATCAAAAGCAAGAGCTATCGAATCTTCGATGGACGATATGACTTCGTGGGTGGAGTTGGGAGGTCTGTAAAACGTGCCTATAAGATACTTTTTGTTATGCGTAAAAATTTCTATCCAAACACATTCAATGTTTGGAAGTTCAAGATCCTGTCTACGACGTGAATAGATATTTTGTTTCGCATAGACGCATATACCGCCATATCTATCACCGACCCTATCACGTCTGTACAAGTTATATTCATTTAAAGACAAACTGCTATTTAGAGTTCTTTCATCAAGCCAGGTTTCTGTTAAACATACAATATCGAAGTTACAAAGTTCGGATTCAATAATATCTAATTTATTTACGATACTCTGAATGTTGTAGTGCACAACTGAAAATTTATCCTTTATCATATTTATTTCATCAAATGTTAAAGATAAATTAGAGGAATCAGTGGAAACTTCCGAAATCGGGCCTGGATTGGGTTCGATACCTCCAAGTAGTAATAGTAATGTTATCATAAAAAATTCAAAAAAGTTTAAATAATCAAGAGCCTTAACCTCACTGACACAATTTGAAACCACTGGTCCGGGATTCACTTCAATATCACCAGCTGTTAGCAACAGCAATCGTAGCCAAGTATAATAGTCAAAAATGTCCAGTTTAGCCACACCTTTCAGTCTAAAGTGTCTGAAAAGCTAGTTAAAGAGGAGAGTCAAACAGTCACCCAATTATGGCGCATAAAAATAGTTTAAAAGTAATCAAAAGGATGTAACTCGGAAATGCTCTGTAAGGAGGAGAGGACCATTATTGTTGGACACACACCATCTCAACCTCATATACATATACATTGCTATAAAGTTTCATCGAAAAATTCTAAACGGTATCATATATGATACGCACAGGGATAGACATGGTAAATGCCAGGGTTAATTTTATTGAAGGGCAGTAAATCTGTTAATAACCATTGCAGTGTAAGTTCGAAATAATATGCACATTACTTGAGTAAAGAGCTGTAACTCCGCTAATATAAATCATTGGAGTGTAACCGCAAAACAATATGCGCTTGCCCACCTTATAGTCTTACTATACACCAAGTTTCAAATTGACTGGATATGAACGAGAAGAGGAGTTGTCCGGGAACGAAAACGCTAACGGACGGACCCACGGATAGACGGACGCACGCCAGTGCCATATCATAAATCGACCCGTTTTTCGTATGGTCAGCACACACAGGAACAGCCATGAAGACACAGTACCGAAAGGGACGTTATTCCCAAAATATATAATGGGCTTGACTTTTGTTCTGAATTGTTCTTTCGTGCAACCTGTTGTTGTTTCAGTTTTCATAACGATGTTCTCCAGCCGGCTCAGCGGTACGTAGCCATATCTGCACACACCTGGCACCGTGCTACCATTAATCTGGACTGTTTTTATAGCATTGTCAAAGAAGCGTTAAATGGCGCAAACTACATTTGCATTACTATTTACCATGGTTTTTCTTGAACAAAGTTCAGCCTGACTTAGTCCATCCCTCTCTAGGCTGTATGTTGACCACAGTCAAATTCCAAAATAACTACGAGCACAGGCATTTGACGTTTTTGAGGCCTAAGAAATACACAGTAGCCTCAAATAAGGCCAGAAACCGCATCTTCTATAAAATATATATGAAATGAGACAAATCAATGATTCAGATTGCAGCCAGTCGAGCCACAGTGCTATGATTCATATGATTCATATTTTGGACCAAAGTGCTATAATTCATGTCATCAGTCAGTCCTTGCCATAGGATTGGGATTCATTTTTTGGGTCAAACTATTGGTTTGTAGCAGTGTTTTATATGAAACTGAACCATCCATACAGTGAATACAATACATTGTATTATGTAAATGAAAGCAGTTCAAAGTCTACCCACAGGGGCTTTCTGATTCCTATTTAAGAGTATACTGTACTAAAATACTGTGTTCTTATGTGTTTAATCTTGTTTACTAAACATCATACGTAGTATTTTTGCAATAACTCTATAGTTAACCATTAATCGTATTATTGTTCATTTTTTGTATGTGGGGAGACTGAGTTTTTCTGTGTTAAAACTGAAGAAAATTCTTGCTCTGCTTTTCTGTGTTTACTTTTGTTTATGATGTTGAAACTAATAAACATCATAAAGATGAAGTAGTAATAAACCCATACTTTTATTGATCATTAATTAGCTTATGCAAAACTCACCGAGCCTGTTGTTTTTTTAATGCATTATATCTGATTATCAATAGCCTAACAATACAATAGCCGTGCCACGAGTTACTGTGTCTTTTTGTTTTGGAATGAGCAGAAAAGCAAGACTTAGATCAGCCCATGCATCCATACAATCTTATAACAGTAAAAATAATTCTCAAGAACCATAGATTGTTGGTGCGAATGGCGAAGACTCAGATCAGCCTGCGCAATTGCGCAGGTTGATCTGAGTCTTTGCTATTCGCGCACGCTATAAGGTACTATTTTCCTACGTCAAAGATTATACCCGCCATCAATATATGATCTCGGCACCACCAAGGTAATTAAAAGCCGCTTGTTGAATCGGAATCGATGATACGATATGATTGGCTTTTTTTTCTGCCTTGCTTTTATGATGCCATTCGATGAGGCTCTTTACAACAGTTCCTAATAAAGTTTTGTACTGGGAAAACGCAGCCATTAAAGCTTTACTCCCTTGTTATGGCGGTGACAATCGCTGATTTGTGGTGAAAATAAAAATGGATCATATGCTAAAAATACTACAAAGGACCTCTAAAAGTTACAATGTAAATTAGCCTGTAAAAGTGGTTGAACAGTTTGGTCAGAGAATGCAGTTTAAAATCTTAAGGCAAACAAGACACTTTTACACTGTAAAAACATCCGCAGATTTTACGGTAGAATAACTGGAGACCAGCTGCCAGTCCATTTCCCGTTATTTTCACGGGCGCCCGTAAAATTTGCAGGAATTATCAAGCAGAGTAGGATAGAATAGAACAGGTGTTGTTTTGGTCATATCACCCTTCAAAACTATAAAGTTATTTTTAGTAAACATAACACTGCCATATCGTGATTTCCAACAATGTTCTACAGGCAAACGCCCGTAAAAGTAACGGGAAATGGACTGGCAGCTATAAGCAGGAACTCACAACTGTTGTATCCCTATGTAAGAATGGCTAAAAGCATGGAGGTGCATCCAAACACCTTAAGAAAATTCATTAGGCGAACTATAAATTGGAACTTTGCTGATTTTTTGTGTGTGTGTGTGTGCTTCACTACTTCCACCAAACCGGACTATTACATAGCATATTCTACAGTTTTCAAGAAATAAATTTTTGGTCTATGTCGAACTGGCAATCCAACCATGTAGCCTATACAAAATCATAATGGCGTGTGTTAGACTGTCAAAGAAGCTCCTTTTGTTACTTTCTAGGTTAGTTAGAAGGGCGATGTTCTACTTATTCAAGAAGAAGGGTTACAACTCACTTCCATCAAATATCAGAGCTGCAGAAACAAAACTATTTTTGGATAAACTAAAGCATTTTCATTATTTCTCACGAAAACATGTTTTACGACCTCATCAGAGCCACCTCACCAAGGCGATTCTGATGAGATGGCACAACATATAGGAAGTCACAAAGAGATAAACAATATATGTTGTGGTAAATATGTCAATTTTTGGAACCTCAGAAATTTAGATCGCTGTATTTTAACTGGAGCTCAAGCGGAAGAAAGACAGCATTCATATCAAGCAAAATTAAAAATGGTTGCTCTTACGAAACCCTTAACTTCTCTATTCTTATTCAAGTTTAATTAGAAATATCACTTTCCTGTTTTCTATTGATTTGGATCGGTTGAAGATCAGGCCATGTTTTTTTTAAACTCTTTAAGCCCCAGTGACGAAATTAGCAAAATTTGCAAACAGCGTAGATCCTGATGAGGCGGCTCATAATGAGCCGCCTTATTTAGATCTACACTGTTTGCCCTCTAGTCTTTGAATTCTCAATATGAAATGTCTGGGACAAGGTATTTTTTTTTTTTTTTTGCAGACGTAAATTTTGTCGTCTGCTTTCTGGTGCTTAAAGAGTTAATACTTTAACCCATTTATGCCTAGTGGACTGTTCTATCCTTATAATTCGGCGGGCCATTTTTCAATCAATACAGGGGTGTCCGGTTTATTTTGAGCCGCGACATGACAAAACCAACAAAGTGGCACAAACGTCCAGCGAAGACTCAGATCAGCCTGGGCTTCCGCCCAGTCTGATCAGAGTCTTTGCTGTCCGCATGGAGTTAGCTCAGACCCTTAGCTGCCTTTAGGCGCAAAGCGAAGACTCTGACTCTGATCAGACTGGGCGGATGCACAGGCTGATCCGAGTCTGCGATGGGCGCAGAACCACATTGTTGGTTTTTTTCGTGTCGCGGATCATATCATTCTATAGAAACATTGTGGGTCCTGATTAGACGCCACGTGCTGCGGTTGTGTGATCTCACTGTGTGTGTGATCGTGGTCTGTGCTGTTTGAATGTGTCCTTTTTATTGGACGCTACCCAGCGGGCACCTGACTTCAAAATGACGTCATACTGACGTCTATACTACGTCGCATCGACGTCATTTCAACGTCACGTGCCTGCTGGGTAGGCATTAATGGGTTGAAGAGTGAGTATACGAAAACTAAGAAGTCGTAATGTTTTAACAACTTGTTTTCTGGCTTTTGACCTGGCTGTTGAAACAAATAAAAATCAATGATTGGCTGATGATCATTTTTGTAGGTTTTACAATATTTACTAAGTGTTAAGTTGGCATCGCCGTGATCGATCATTAATATGAAAACGTACCGAATTAAATGCAGTTGCAGTTATACTTAACCTTCATAGGGCCCACCACGCTATGCAAATCAATGGGGCAGCGGTATTCGTCTGTGCTTCTGGATATAGTGAACTAAATAATGCTAAACCTTTTAGTGGTATGGTATACCGACATTTTCGCCTATCTGTGGCTGCTTATGCCCCTATTCCACACAGACCACGAATCCCACGAATCGCCACGAATTGATAAATATGAGAATTCGTGGCGATTGTAAATTTTCTGGTCCAATTCATGATGCTGTACGATTCAGTTACGATACAAGTACGATGGGGTTACGAATATTCGTTGGATTCGACTGGATTCGGCTGGACTCTCACGAATATTGTCAAGAATTCAGTACGATTTACAGGAATCTCTTTGGAAATACTGCACGGACGTTTAGAATTAGTTACGAATCAGTTAAGAATACGCCGAATGCACGTACGAATCCG
Organism: Ctena decussata; assembly: GCA_963989385.1. Lineage (NCBI taxonomy): Eukaryota > Metazoa > Mollusca > Bivalvia > Lucinida > Lucinidae > Ctena > Ctena decussata. The sequence goes on along the minus strand of OZ022508.1, from coordinate 63,350,720 downwards.
GTACGAATAAAATGAATTCGTGACTATTCTTGAAAATTCGTGGGATTTTCTCCCAAGATAGGTATAAAAAGGCCCCAAGCCTGATCAGATCCTTTGCTGTACGCACATATTAAGTATGAATCATCAGAAATCTATGGCCACGAAATAAAATATCTACGCACGATGCAACGCACGTCGTAACGACGTCGCACTAAGGTCAGTGCGACGTAGTGACATCTCATCGACATCAGTACAACGTCATTTGCCCGCTGGGTAGATAAATGCATGCGTCCAGAGTCTTCACTGTGCGCAAATGCATCAAAGGTACAAATTCACGAATCCCCGAATGAGTTGAGAACACTACGAACGCCTCAGAATTGATTTCGATTCAGTTACGATGCCTAAGAATGCATTAAGAATCTGTTACGAAATTAACTACGATTTTTTAATCGGGAATTCGTGGCCAAAATTTTGAACAGCTCAAAACTTTTGCCACGAATTCCCGATTGCTCAAGAATTGCAAGAACTGACTACGAATATATACGACTCAGTTAAGAACTTCACAAAGTAATTACGACTCAGTTACGAATCCTAAAATTTACCAATTCGTGACGATTCGTGGGATTCGTGGTCTGTGTGGAATAGGGGTATTACTGAACGGTGAGACTGCTTTGCTATAGCTTTGAGGAAAAATGATAACAAGAGCTGTCGCCTGACAGCATAGCTCGCCTGAATAGGTGCTTGCCCATCACACAGTCGTTATGGTGGTGTGGACTGCTATGCATAAAACTTCAGGCAAGCATGTCCATAATGACAACACAGAAATGAGTTTTAAAATGAAAATGAAAATAAAAAAATCCACATGAAACTTCAAAGTCCACGAGCTAGAGCTCAAAGAAGTAAAAGATGGGGGGGGGGGGGGGGGGGGGGGGGGGGGGGGGGGTTATGATGTATTAAAACTTTGAACCATTATCTAACATCAGTCCAAATATTAGTATCAACTGAGTCCATCGGGGCACTGTGAAATTATGTCTTCATAAATATAAAACTTAAACCAAAATCTTTAAGACAAAATTAAAAGTCAATGACCTTGACTTCAAGTTCATCCAGTGGGGTAAGCATATAGTGTTTTGTAAAAGCTCAAAAAAGTGTCTAACATCACTTCAAGTGTAAACTAAATCTCTGCCAGTATGTAGACTTGTGTACTATAAAGACATTTTATCAGTGATTTTGAAAAATTATAATGCCTCTAGACTAACTTAAACCGATTTTAGCAAGAGGGGTACGTGCGTTTTTCAGTCTCTGAAAATAAGTCCATTTTTTTGGTTTTCTAATACATAGAAATTTTAATTGATAACTATGCTAAAATTGACGTACCCACTACTGTTACTGATAGTATGCAATATTTTTTCAATAATAAGGACTTTACCCTATTTTTAGATATAAAGGGTGTAAGTACCCCACCCACTTTTTCAGCTGTAGACTATCTTTTCCCCCCGTGCCTCAGCAAGCCACTCACATATAATGTGTATTATGATAGTACACATGTATATGCAAAGTGGCTAGCTGAGGCACGGGGGGAAAAGAATCTTTAAAAAACTTTTCCTGTTTCCATTACGTTTAATTATAAAATTTGGCTTTTTCCACCAAAAAATGAAGTCTGTATGCTAAAAAATCAGAAATTAAATTCACAGCCAGTTAGGGGAAGTTGAGAGCAACAAATTTCAAGAGAAATTCTTGGGTATATCAAAAATTTCATTTTGACTAATTTTATAGGCAAATTAACATTACAACCGTCAGAGGTCCTTTATTTTTTTCTGGGCGTAGAAGTTAAGAAAAACAGAAGTCATGTATAGTTTCTAAGCCTAGAAGTTCTATTATAGAGTTAGTCTAACTAGTAGTTAATGAGTCCCATTGAATTCAGAAATCGACGTTACGAGTTGTTACGTCAATATTGACCCAGTTAATGTTAGGTTCCCCTCTTCATTTAAATGTATGTAGACTTGGAACCAATATTTCTTCTGGCCTGTTTACATCGCGGAATGATTATGTACAAAGTAGTTAGGTATTTTGTCAACGTATATAAGAAGTTTAAGACCTGAGTATCTCCATGTAATACATAAATTTATATAAAAGACGATAACAGATATTTCTAGACTAATATGCACAGTGGAAGGAAAGTAAACGATGATTATTTGTATATTCCGATTGGAAGAGTACTTCGGTCGACCACCTAGCTGATGAAATATCTCCGTATTCCCAGTGAACATCGTTACGAGATTTGAACAACGTTATCTCAATATTCGAATCCGGGTCGTTTCGGCCTTATTCCCCTTCGGCCTGGGTCGTTTCGGCCCGATTTCCGGGGTGAGTCATTTCGGCCTAATTAGGTGGGTCGTTTCGGCCCAATTTCAAAGGTGGGTCGTTTCGGCCCGATTTTGTGGGTGAGTTGTTTCGGTCTTAATTATTTATTTCTGGAAAATCTGTAAGAAGTGTGACCTTTTGACGGTTTGAAACATTCATTCTTCCCCAGGTCAATTGCAGCTTGGAATGGGCTTACAACTGAAGCTGTCTCTGCGGGGACAGTTGAGGAGTTTAAGTCCAAAATAGTGTAAACCTCGGGTTGGGCAGGGATAGAGCATGTAATGCCTATCCCTGAGGACTTCTTGTAAATAGTTTTAACTCTGTGTGGCCTTGTCATAGGTAAATACTTTTTTTTTTTTTTTTTTTTTTTTTGGAAACTTATGCGCCACACCCCGCGCCTGCCATCATGGTCAGTTACTGACCGAGAGCAGTATCGAGAGAAAGAAAGACCTTTAAATGAAAGAACTAGCACCCTTTTTAAGAATGACGGCCAAAATAAAAATGGCAAAGTTGCTGTCCGTAAAAGAGGCCAAATTCACAGGCACAAGTTGCTAGGCTAATGGGTAAATAGGAACTCGTACTTATACTAGAGGAAGAAATAAATACGCTGAAATAACAGAAAATATGTTATCAAAGTCAAGTTGTTTTATTTGATTTGCCCTGTCACGTTAGCCATGATTTTAAGCCAACAGTTTCATAACAGTAGACTTATAACCATGTTTCCAGCTGGCACTACGTGGAGGTGTGACTAGGACTTGATGTGAATCGGAAATGGTTGTGAAAATAAAGTATTTTTTCCTCACTCATTACCGACTGAAATCCGATCTCTTCTTCTCTTTGGCAATTAAAGAAATCTATTCTCTTAAAAATACCGCCTTTCAAGAACTAATTTACAATGAAATTACTTTCACACCTCTGAATTAATAAGCAGGGTAGTTAAAACATTGTGAAAATAGGTAATTAAAGAACCAGTGACATAATAAACATTACTAATTGGCAACCGATAAAGATAATTAGGCATCAAAGGAAAATTAGAGATTAAATGGAAAACAATCAAGATGTAACAATGGTGTGTCTCGCCTGTCATCGGATAGATAGATAGATAGATAGATAGATAGATAGATAGATAGATAGATAGATAGATAGATAGATACACACACACACACACACACACACACACACACACACACACACACATACATACATACATACATACATACATACATACATACATACATACATACATACATACATACATACATGCATGCATGCATGCATGCATGCATACATACATACATACATACATACATCATACATATGCAGGCCATTCAGATAGATAGATATATGCTATATATGCAGGCCAGATAGATAGATATGACTGGGATAAAGACACATTTGTGTCTATCACAACTATGGGAAAAAAGTCAGGCCGAAACGACCCGCTAAAATTGGGCCGAAACGACCCACCCCGGAAATCGGGCCGAAACAACCCAGGCCGAAACGACCCAGGCCGAACGGGAATAAGGCCGAAACGACCCGGGGCCGAACGGGAATAAGGCCGAAACGACCCGTTACTCAATATTCAATCGACCTTGATACCGCTAAATTATTAATGATCAAAAATATAATAATTCAGTCCATGAAAGATGAATTTAATTGTTGAATTTGAGCTCGCATAACAAAATTTAAGCCGTGACCTAGATATTCGAGACCGTATCGGGACGTTTCGTCCCAAACGGGTACGTATACTCACCGGATCGGACCGAATCGGACATAATCACCGGATCGGACCCAAAATTTTCCAACTCGTCGCATCTATGTCTTGCTAACGTGATGTATCCAGCAGGTTTTATTTCTACTCTAACTGCCTTAATGACTTGTACCCACAATCTATGTTTTGAATAAAAATTAGAAAAAAAACAAAAAACATTATTTCATCTGATCTGACAATTTTCATTTTCATAGCCATTAAAATCACATTGTAGCATATATGCATGTTTAAGTACCTGCCTCTGTGAAATGTCAAACATGCTGACCCAATAACAACAGTTAGTTCATTAAGTCCAAATCTTACGGTAATATGTATTGGTTGGTTAGACTAACTTACGTAAAATATAAACATTAACAGCACAAGAAAGTATAATTAATAGCTACAAATGGTAAAATTCGGGTCCGATCCGGTCCGATCCGGTGATTATGTCCGATCCGGTGATTATGTCCGATCCGGTCCGATCCGGTGAATTTACGTACCGGTCCCAAACAGGCCAAAAACCCGGGACGATTCGTCTCAGGCTGTTTCGACTCATATTCATTTAGATTTCATCGAGAGAGCACCGTATCAAAACGAAAGAACGAATCTGAATACAAAATCCGATACATAAGACTGTACACTCGGGATTCTCACTGGCTTTAACTTTAATGTTTAGTTCGTGAATTTATTGAAATTCAAACAGATTTCTCAGCCTAAAAAAACGAAACGCAAGGATTTGTCAGTGTAAGTGGAAGTAAATACTGCGGTTTGAGCTAAGTCCTTCGAGGATAATCCAGACAGTTACATTAGTTTTTCTTTTATTTAATATATTATTAGAAAAGTATACCTAATATTGTATTCATATTTACAGGCATAGTTACTATATTGTACCGTTTGAAACAAGAGTAAAAGCTCTTTCAGTATGAAACTATTAAGTTGCAATCCATCCACACTTGGTTCAAAACTTCATTATTAACAGGATGGGGTACAAGGTAAATATTATATAAAGGTCTCATCTGGCCAAACTAGCTACACTTTTGACTCATCCTGATGTTGAAAGAGTTGTTTTGGGGTATATTGGTGAGTTCAGAGACAACTCACTTAACACCGGCATAACACCTATGAACACCGGTCTGATTTCTACCTGCTTAGAGATGCATCCTGTATTACCCAGAAACTTATCGATGAATACCGGTCTGCTCAGACACACTCACCGCACTACCTAGAAACATGTCACTGAACACCGGTCTGATTCCTTATCTTAACTGCTTTGACACACTCACTGCATTAACTAGAACTATTTGGATGAACATTTGTCTGAAACCTATCTTCTCAGACACACTGACCCCACTACTTAGAAACAATCTGATGAACACCGGTCTAATAACTTCACCATCCTACCTTAAAACATGTTGATGAACATCGGTCTGTTTCCTACCTGCTTAGACAAATTCACCGCATTACCTAGAAACATGTCGATGAACACCAGTCACCGACATGTTTTTAGGTAGTGCAGTGAATTGTCTAAAGAGGGTAAAATCAGACTGGTGTTCATTGACATGTTTCTAGGTAATGTGGTGATTATGTATAAGCAGGTAGGAATCAGACCGGTGTTCATTGACATGTTTCTAGGTAGTGGGCTGATTGTGTCCGAGCATGTCAGGATCAGATAAGTGTTCTTCAGAGTGTTTCTAGGTAGTGCGGTGAGTGTATCTGAGCAAGTACATATCAGACATATATTAACTGACAGATTCCTACCTGCTTTGACAAACTCAGCACACTACCTAGTAACATGTTGATGAACACCAGTCATCAACATGTTTCTAAGTAGTGCAGTGAATTGTCTAAAGAGGTAAAATAAAACTGGTGTTCGACATGTTTCTTGGTAGTGAAGTGATCATGTCTAAGCAAGTAGGAATCAAACCATTCTTCTTCGACATGTTTAAAGATAGCGGAGTGATTGTGTTGGAGCAGGTCGGTATCTAACAAGTGTTCTTCAAAATGTTTCAAGGAAGTGCGGTGGGTGTATCTGAGCAAGTACGTATCAGACATATATTAATTGACTGATTCCTACCTGCTTTGACAAACTCAGTGTACTACATAGAAACATGTTGATGAACACCAGTCATTGACATGTTTTTAAGTAGTGCAGTGAATTGTCTAAAGAGGTAAAATTCAGACCGGTGTACATCAAAATTTTTCTTGGTAGTGAAGTGATCATGTCTAACCAAGTAGGAATCAGACCGGTGTTCATCAATATGTTTCTAGGTAGTGGGGTGATTGTGTTTGAGCAGGCTGCTATCAGACAAGTGTTCTTCGAAATGTTTGTAGGCATTGCGGCTAGCAGTGCCGTTAGTGTATCTGAGCAAGTACGTATCAGACATATAATAATTATTAATTGACATGCTTAGAGGGAGTGCGGTATAGTTATTTGACTGGTTTTCATCGGTGTGTTTCCAGGTGGTGAGATGAATGTGTCTGAGTGGGTAGGTATTAGACAAATGTTCAACCAAATGGTTCTAGGTAGTGCAGTGAATGTATTTAAGCCGGTAAAAATCAGACTGATGTTCATTTACATGTTTCTAGATACCATAAAATCGAAAAAGTGATATCACAAAATATGTACGATTGAGTGATATCACAAAATAGAATAAGTGATATCACAAAATTGTGATGACACGAGATCACAGCTACTTTGTGATATCACTAATTCGATTTTGTATATCACAACATCTATTTAGTGATGTCACATTCGATTTTGTGATATCTCTTAATCGATTTTATGATATCACTATATCTATCGAGTTTGTGATCAGTAATTCGTTCCTAACTAGTGATATCAAGAAATCGATATTACAAAAACGATTTTGTGATTTCTTTAAATCGATTTAGTAAACATAATATAACACATGGTTTATGACACTCAGGTGAGTCAGTGATAGCACATAATAGTTAGTGAAATCAGAAAGTAATGTGATACCACATGTGATATCACATACTTGAAATAGTGGTATCACAAAATCGACATTGTGATATCACAAATTCGATTTTGTACGAATTAGTGATATCACAAACTCAGATTACTGATATCGCCAAATCAAATAAGTGATATCAAACAAAAATCGAATTTGTGATATCGAAAAATCATATCCACTTTACTTTTTGATATATATCCAAATCTGTATAGTGATATCTATGGCAAGCCATTTTACTAATCATAATGCATAGTAGATATCTTATATAGTATATTAGATATCTAATATGCCAGTTAAGATATCTAATATAACATATAAGAAATCTTATATCCTCTATAGGATATCTGATACAGGATATATCTTATATAGATAATAATAATCTTATATAGGATATGAGTTATCATCTTATTTAATTTTTCATATAAGATATCTTATATAATATATCAGATATCTTATTTATTAGATATCTTATATAGCATGTAAGATATCTTATATAATAAATCAGATATCTGATATATCAGATATGATATATATTTAAATAAGATATCTCACATCCTATATAAGATAGCATATCTGATATCGATATCTGATTTACAAAACAGGATATCTTATATGTGATACAAGACATCTTAAATGCTATATCAGATAACATATATTGTGTTGCGTCTTATGGAAAAGTCAAATAAGATATCTTATATACCTATACTAGATATCTTATATAGTATATAAGATTCTTATATGATATCTTATATACCTATACTAGATATAGAAGGTCCCTTTGCACGCGACAATGATCAGCATATTCACATAGTTCATTGTTTTTTCTAGTGAAATTATTTAATTCAGATTTTTATATACTAAGGCCCGATTTCACGTTAAACTTAGTACATGGATTAGCATTCGGAACACCAAAATTTTACATTGCGCCTTACGGTAAAATAGACAACGGACTGGTTAATACGAGTTATAACTGTGACGTGAAATCGGGCCTAAAACCAATTGTTATTTGCATTTCAACTAACATAAATCTCATTCATCTTAATTTATCACTCAGTTTGTACTACGAATTTTGGAATTCAGAATTCGAAATTCAGAATTGTGAAATAAGAGAGGTAATTGGGCTATCGTAGGACATCGATACTTTTCGATTTTTATTGCCTTCCTTGCATTTTTATTTTGAATTAAAGGTGTTAGGTCCATATAGTTCAATTTAGCTGCACTAAGGTCTTTTTGCATATCTTTTAGTCTACATTAAACGCGGTCAATATTGTTCTGATTTACATGACCATGCATCATTCTTTAATATTAGTATATAGAGAAAATAGAGAAAATGAACAAAAGATTACTCAGTTTAACTTTTATTTATTTATTTTTCTTAAAATGCAAGTCTTAAGTCAAAAATTGTGTTAGCCTAGTATTCTGCACTAGCTTACAAATCTTCTGATCAAAGATATGTTACTGTGGTCATTTTTAACAAAATTAATACATCCAAAAACTAAAGTTTTTTGCGTGGCTATATCGAAGTAAGATAATTTGTTGGGGTCGAAAACAACACGGAAGAAGCCTCATCAGTCTGCAATGAGATTCAAGTTTCATTTCAACAATCATTGCGACATTTACTTCTATAAACCTGCATAAACTGAGAAGTAAAATCAAAAGCCCAATATAACATGACATTTCATGTTATAGTTTTTCTTGTTAGTTTTCCAGTCAGCAAACAGATAGATGTTTACCAGGCATGGCCAATTTTGTCTTCTTTGTTCTAATTCTATTCTATTCTATTCTATCCCATAATCTTGCAAGGTCGATGGGGCACCACAGATGACTTCACAACAATCCCTTTCCACTTTGTCCTGTTTTCAGCGGCTTTAGCTGAGGAGGCAAAGTACATCCTTGTCCACTCTTTAATTTTGTCTTCCAACCTCATCTTCTTTTTCCTTTAACTGTGCCTTGTAGAATTTTTTTCTAAATCAGAAGACCTTGAGACGTGCCTAAACCACCTTAGTTTTTCGTTTCTTGCCCATGGTCACGAGTTTATTATAAAGATAAAATGCCCTCGGGTAAAGTCGAGTAACTTCGGACAGCGGGTAAATTCGGATATACCTTTGCAATCAGTGAAAATCCAGATGAGACGGCTCATCATGAGCCGTCTCATCAGGATTTTCACTGTTTGCCCAGTTATTTTTGTTTTAATTCCAAACAAATGACATATAAAGAAAATAATGTCACTGTCCGAATTCACCCGCTGTCCGACTTTACCCGACTTTACCCTAATTACAAAAGGAAAATAAATATAACACTTTAAAGAGGACAATGAAACGGAAATCTGAACGGTTTGGATATCTAAGCAGTACTGGTAAACAATACAATTAGACGGAAACGTAAACAGTGTTCTTTTCATTATTTGAAGTTCGCTTAAACAACATTTTATTAATCAATTCACATGTATATTGTGCAGTGTCAAGTATCTGGATCTTACATTAAGCTAACCTTCTAGTGGTCATCTCTTGAAAGTCATCAAAAGTCATCATAAGTATACATCATATATGACTGATAAACCGAGTTACTACTATTGAATGAAAACAAGATGCGGAAACTGACTTTTTAAAGAGCTAGCTATTACGGTCGATCACCATCATCTCAGATCCCCCTCCCCCCCCCCCCCCCCCCCCCCCCCCAAATTTAAGTACCTACATCGAAACAGCCAGGGCAACACATTTTATAGTATACAATATTAGCATTTGCAAATGAGCCGCGACACGACAAAACCAACAATGTGGTTGTGCGCCCAGCACAGACTCAGATCAGCCTTGGCATCCGCCCAGTCTGATCAGAGTCTTCGCTGTCCGCATGGAAGTAGCTTAGACCCTTAGCTACCCTTTGAGCACTTAACGAAGAATCTGATCAAACTGGGCGGATGCTCAGATTGATCTGAGTCTGTGCTGGGCGCACAACCACTTTGTTGGTTTTCTCGTGTCAAGGCTCAAATCTGTTGCTTACTGAGATATTGATGTTTGAGACACGAGAGTCGACCAATTACATAAAGTAAAGCAGAGGAACTGGGAGAAAACAAAACTATTAAAATGAGATAACTTCCATGAGTTCTTATGTTCCCTCATGTCCAGGAGGCTCTAGATGAATTTGGTTACAACTGGCTCAGTGGCTTTTTTCCCGTTTCTGTTCTTTATTGTCCCCGTCAATAGGTATGTTGTGGGTCGGGGATCCATCCCACCGCACACCTTACATTCCGGCGGTCTAATGGTTCTAGAGAACATTTTTAAAGATTTTACCTTATATAGGCGCGTGGCCTTGTTTGTTATGTGACCAAGACCGTTTAAACATACTTTTGTTCCCTAAACCCCTTGATCCTCCCTATTAAATATGGTTACAATTGGCAGAGTGGCTTTTGAGATGTTTGAAATTGTCGAAATTTGAGAGGCCTGGGTCAAAGTATAAAGAATGCCCTGCCTTTTGTACTCACAAACCTTCATGTTCTCATTTAGATGACTATATACCAATGTAATGCCCAGATCTTCTATAATTTGTTCTTGCATCTTCCCATATAAAAGCATCAGAAACCAAATTCGACTTTGCCGTATAAATGATCAAGGTCAACGCGGCAAGGTCATCATTTGAATAATCTTGGTATTACTCGAACCAAACGTTACGTGCCAAATTTCAAGTCTGTTGGTTCTGGAGAAGATTTTTTGATGATTTTTACCACATATGGGTGTGGCAGCCATGTTGGTCATGTGACCTGGACCGGTTGAACAAACTTTTGATCTCTTTTGATTTAAAATTTAGTTGTCGAGGAGTTGTTTGAAATTGTCGATATATGAGAGCTAGGTCAAAGAATGATCTTGACTTCTTGTATTCATATATATTCATGTTGTCATTAAGATGACTGTAACCAGAATCTCCTATAATTTTCCAACATAAAAGCACCAGAAACAAAAATTGACCTTGCCGTAAAAAGATCAGGATCAACCCAAAGTCATTAGTAGAACAACTTTGATAGTACTCGAGGACTCAATGTTACATACCAAGTTTCAAGTCCATCGGTCTACTAGTTCTGTAGAGGATTTTTAAAAGGTTTTACCATATACGGGCGTGGCGGTCACGTTGGTTATGTGATCAGGACCGTTTCAACAAGTTTTCGTTGTCCTAAACTCTGGAGGCTACGTATAAAAATTGGTGAAACTCAGCCAAGTGGTTCTAGAGGAAAGGTAGTTTGAAAGTGTGGACGAACGACGACAGACGACGAAGCCTGTCTATCCTCTAAGCCCCACCCACCCCACTCCCCTCGGAGTCTTCGGCTCAGGTGAGCTAAAAATGTTATTTTTACAAAACTTTGTTTCAACGTCTGTCTGTTGTGATGTTCTGAAAGGTTAATTCCAATGAAAGCAATGAACACACCAAAGAATATAGTTTTCATACATGATGTGTTCAAACAGAAAAGGCTCTGATGAGTCTGCGTAGATGCACAATCTAGTTTGAGCCTTTAGCATATCACCATTTTTGCCCATCGCGACTCAGATTTTGCACGCACAAACAGAACTTCTAGGAACAGTCTGATTAGGGTCTTAACTGTTACATGTGTTAAGACGTCTCATGGAATAAGGCTTCTACGATAATATAAATGAGCCGCGACACGAGAAAACCAACAATGTGGTTATGCGCCCAGCGCAGACTCAGCTCAGCCTGGGCATCCGCCCAGTCTGATCAGAGTATTTGCTAAACGCTTAAAGGGTAGCTTAGGGTCTAAGCTACTTCCAAGCGGACAGCGAAGACTCTTATCAGTCTGGGCGGATGCCCAGGCTGATCTGAGTTTGCGCTGGGCGCACAACCACATTGTTGGGTTTGTCGTGTCGCGGCTCAAATGACAAACAGCATACAGCACGTTTCATACTGGTCTCATGATCTTAAAAGAGGACCTTAAATGAGCCGCGCCGAAACAAAACCACCAAAGTGGCCTGTGTGCCGAGCAAATACTTAGATCAGCCTGAGCATCCGCCCAGTCTGATAAGAGTCTTCGCTGTGCGCAAAAGATGCACCTTAGGGTCTAAGCTTCCTACATGCCGACAGCAAAGACTCTAATCAGACTGGGCGGATGCCCAGGCTGCTCCGAGTCTTCGCTGAGCGCACATGGCACTTTGTTGCTTTTTCCTGTGGCGGCGCAAATATGCAAAGCTATCTAAATGTGACAATAGACGGAAGTCTTACGTATCGTCATGTCCTTGTGGGCTGTCCTTTGCAAAGTTCACAAAGATTTCATCGGACTGCTCAGCCGCCAAATCAAAGCAGTCTTCTCGGGTCGCCCTATATGTTACGTAATAATACAGGAATCTAAGACGAGACTGCATGATTGTGCAGTTTGGTCTGTATGCCTTATATGAGACACGTCTTAATGGCCACTTCTATTAAGCAAGCAGCCTGTATTAAGCAAGCATGCATATTCAGTTCTAAAACAGGCAAATACATTAAAATGTACCTGTTATAGGAGCAAGCAACTGTCTTAGGCAAGCAGATTTTGATGATCTTGATACAGGTTGGACTGTATTAGCAAATCTGTTTCCTATAATACGAAGGACGTTCGAGAAGTTTTGCAAATGGTCTCATAACTTTGTTTAGGAGCATGCTGGGTATAACTGCTATGCATCTTCTGAAAACACTGTATTTTGTCTTTACAATTATACCAAACACTATACAAAAACACTTTTCTTTATAAACTTACAACGCATTTTATTAGGTCCCAGTCATACCACTGAGGAAATTTCATATATAAAGTCTTATCAATGTTCGGTATTCAAGTCAAATATCGTTGTAAATACAAAATTAATCTTTGTCAACTGTTTGCCCGTCGTTCCCTACAATATTCATACAAAAGTTAGAAGAGAGGCAACACGTTGTCGATACATGTATATTCCTTGCAAAGCTTTCGCAGGTCTTATGACGTTATTGAAATCAACGTCAACGTCATTCTTGAAAGAATGTAGAGGCTTCCTTTTTCGCATTTATTTGAATTTATTGACAGGTTTTCGTTGACCCATGTAAATGCTCTAAGGCTTGCTGACAAGATTTTGAATGCTAATACACTTGTTTTCGTTACAAAATCATTATAACTTTAATGGAAAGGGAGAGTTTGCCACTACATAAAATACGGATCCTTCATATTCACGGGACAGTATGGAACCTAGATTAAATACGATTTCCGCAATATTTACAGGACAACGTTGTCTCTGGGCATTATCTTTTAGTAGCAAAGATAAAAAGAATATTAAAGGCTGCTCATATATGGTTACGTTCTACTAAAGTAAAAATCTGCACTGCCTTTAGGGTATACCTCTTTCAAAAAAGTTACAAATGCGTCCTTTGAAAAAAATACACCGTGTTTGCAGATTTGTCTAGTAATATCATAGTTTTATGTGTTTTTGCTACCAGAAGTTGTCTTTCTGGTGGTTACCATGAAATTACGTCACTTGCAAAACTTTCTGAATGCCCCTCTTACGTGATCTATGCGTGCCAAGACCAACATCTATTAAAGATGCAGAATTTGTCCAGGCCACGCATAGTTAATACAAGGGTTGATCCAGAAGTAATGTCACTGTATCCATTGCGCGCTTATTCGTCGTAGCATTATTATAGAAATTATATCAAGCTCTACTATAATTCAGTTCTGATTTACAGAATGAATATAAAGTTGGAATCTTTTTCCGTTCCAAATATAAAGACGTTCAAAGTATGCCACTGACGCCATCGCGCCGCGCGTTAGAATAACGTTAATTACATGAACATAAGTTTCAAAGGCAATCACAAATTAAAATTAAACTAAGCGCCAAATCAGATGAAAATTTGGTAAGATGACGTAATATATTTCTGCCGCCAACTGTTGAAATTTTAATATCGTCACTGCAGTTTGAAGTTCGCTAGCTAGTGCTAATGCTTGTTACTGCCGAGAGTAAAAATGTTTATTTCTGACAAACGCGTCAGCGTATATGTATGCGGTTTTGCCTCAAATTTAGAATATCACCGTTAGAGAGTGTAGAGCTGTTTAGTTGACATGTGGTGATATAACAGTTATTATGAGGCTTGTGTAAAGGTGCAATCAGCGCGATACGGGTGCAGATGAGTCGCTAGAGGATAGTCCGAAAACCAGAAGACCATTATGTACAATGTCAGACAATCACGCAACTCTTGTTTTGATCCCATATATGAAGATCGATGTTATGCAATTCGAATATTGTGTAAATTCTTGAACTTAAGTTGCTGGGCTGTTCAAATAATATTGAAGGATGAGATAAACATGGTGAACAGGCAATAGTGCTATGCTGGAACAGTGAATATGCTACTTTGGACATGACACAATATCGAAACTTCGTCTTGTGCGTCTTCGACGTCATCGACGTGCGGCGCGTTTCGTTACCATGCCTTCTGTCTATTTTGCTATCTCGATTACTGTGTACTATATTTTTACGACATTTTCAGATTATAATGCAAATAGATTAAGGTACTTGGTTACGAATTTGTTTTACTCTCTCTTTATTCTTCACGATTTTATAGCTTCAGTGACATTACTTCTGGATCAACCCTCGTATTAAGAGATGGCCTTGTGGCTTTTGAGAAGACGTTTGAAATTGTCAAATTATGAAAGGCCTGTGTCAAAGGTCAAAGAATGACCATAACCACTTGTACTCACAAATCTTCATGTACTCATTCGTGTGACTGCTTATACCAATGTTTGGGCAAACATCTTCAAATCTTTCCGTGAAATCTCATGTTCTCACATTTTCCCATATTTGACCTGGCCGTAAAAAACGTCAAGGTCAACCCAAGATCATCATTTGAATGGTCTTGGTAGTACTCAAGTACCCAATAGCACATACCAAGTTTCAAGACATTCTGTTAATTGGTTCTGGAGAAAACGATTTTAAAGATTTTTACCAAATATGGCTTAGGCGGCCATGTTGGTCATGTGACTTAAGCCGTTTGAACATTTTTTGTTCACTCAACCCCTGGAGGCTCTGTATGAAATTTGTTTACAATTGGCCCAGTGGCTTTTGAGAAGATGCTTAAAATTGTCAAAATATGAGAGGCCTGGGTCAAAGGTCAAAGAATGACCCTGACCTCTTATACTCACAAATCTTCATATACTCATTCAGATGGCTGTATATATCAGTTTTTTGGGAAAAATCTTCAAAACTTTCCATGAAATCTTATGTTCTACCATTTTCCCATATTTGATCTTGCCGAAAAAAAGGTCAAGGTTAACTCGAAGTCATCATTTAAACAATCTTGGTAGTACACAACTACCCGATGCTACATACCAAGTTTCAAGGCCATCGGTCAATTGGTTCAGAAGAAGAAGATTTTTTAAAGGTTTTTACCATATATGGGCATGGCGGCCATTTTGTCATGTGACCTGAACCGTTTGAACAAATTTTCATTTTCTCAGCCTTTGGGGACTTTCTTTGTTACAGTTTCTGTGATAAAGAAACTTTGATCGTGTGAACGAGGCTTAAACTGCAAATGCATGAACAAGACTGCAGTTACGATAGATGCGCAAAATCTATTGCGCATGATCGCGCGCAGATCGCATGTGACAAATGATGTTCTTTCCTGTACGGACGCCGCCCATACTTATACCTAAGTGTACCATGGTAACCAAAACTATTGGGACAGACCAGCCCTAGCAAACAGTTTAGACCCAGATCAGACTGCTCTAAAGAGCAGTCTGATATGGACCTACACTGCTTTTCTATTTCTATGCAATGATGTACACATTTTCAAACTGCAACAATAACTTGTTCCCTTTAGGACAAAGATAAACGTTAATGTGTTATAATGTGTAGCGTCATTACGATAGTTTTTAAATTTTCAATAAATACAGAAGTACTTACGAGCACCATTTAGTAAAATATAGTTAAATAGTGGTGACATGCACAGGAGTTTGAATCCTTAAAAATATACGCATAATAAAAGAACTTTAATTCAGAATTTTTGTTATTATAGATCTGACGTAGATACAAACAAATCTAAGTTTTGAATTCAATGGAGAATTTAAAAGAAGACTTAGATAATGAACATTATCACGACTACGAATATTACGGCGCCAGCGAGGATTATTACGATGTTGACAAAAGATCCAATGCGACAAGTGCTTACGACATTCTTAATGAGACTATGAAAGAGACAACGGGTTCTTATGACAATTCAGACATTTCCAGCACAGATTCATCAACCTACTACTATGCATACAATGACTATTATGACGATGAATATTACAACTACGATTACGACAATTACAATGACGAGGATTATTACAACTACGATTACGACAATCACAATGAGAAGACTGTTTACG
Organism: Ctena decussata; assembly: GCA_963989385.1. Taxonomy (NCBI): domain Eukaryota; kingdom Metazoa; phylum Mollusca; class Bivalvia; order Lucinida; family Lucinidae; genus Ctena; species Ctena decussata. Next base: position 63,334,291 of record OZ022508.1, on the reverse strand, counting down.
ACAGTACCAGTGAGAAAACTGTTTACGACAATCCCAACGAGACGCCTCTTTATGGCAACAGAACTGAGTTTGCAGTATACGACTTTGAGACTGTGATTCTTGGATACCTGAGTCCATCTGTGGTGATACTGAGTACCCTCGCAAATATATTCGTCATTTATTATTTTCTGAGAAACACGACCCGCGCTAAAACTACAAGCTTACTTTTTATTCTCATTGCAATGTCAGATACGCTGACAGGGAGTTTTCTGGTTCCCAGCTCTGTGTACGTTTATATTCTACGGAACGTGGCTCTACCTCTGGAATGGCTGACAGGTTCCCTGTATCTATCGCGCGTGTGGCAGACAATGTCAGTATGGCAGACTGTCCTACTTGCTAGTCAGAAATTTACGAACTTGTTGCAGCCAAAGTGTTATAGAAGATTCTGCACGTTTCGGAAAATCTTGGTAGCGATTGTAGCCATTTCTGTCACGGCCTTTGTGTTTCACACGTTTCTCCTGACTAACAATAAACTTGCCCATAAACTGTGTAGATGGGGAACTGACCAGGCATGCACCGGCTCCGTGGTCTATACTTGGTTGTCACTTGTTTTGATGCACTTGATACCTTGTGTAATACTCATATGCACGACGTCAAAAACGTTACCAACGCTGAAGTCTGTGCAGCATATAAACGACTGTGTTCCCAACATACCAGGGAAACCATACCACGTCACTCCAGAGGGACAACTTGTACCGTGCACTCCAGCTACACCGGTACATCGAAGTGCCAAGGACAGGGTTATGACTGTTACTGTGGCGTTTATTGTCGCGGTTTCCTTGATTCCAGAGTTACTGTACTGCATCTTTTCACTTGCTGCCGTGATAAAGATACACTGCGACACTCCATTTGACAACTTTGATGGCCGTGTATTTTATGCTGTGTATGAACTTGTTCTTGTTATAAGTTTTCATTGCAAGTTCTGGGTATACTTTATAATGCTGCGAGATTTTAGGTCTTTACTCGTGAGACTTGTAAAGCGTGGTATGTGCAGTTTTGGTACCTCTGTTAAGGTTACCACAAAGGCACCACCAAACTGCACCACTTACGTAGCTACTGCTAATTCAACGCTGAATGCAAATATCTATAATGTTATTGATGATGTACATATCAGAGCTCCAGATAAGGTGCTGTACTGAGGAAAATTCTGAGATAATATGAGCCGCAACACGACAAAACTAACATAGTGGCATGTGCGCCCAGTGAAGACTCAGATTAGTCTGGGCATCTGCCCAGTCTGATTAGAGTCTTCGTTGTCCGTACAGAGCTAGCTTAGACCCTTACTTATCCTATAAGCGCAAAGCAAAGACTCTTATCAGACTGGGCGGATGTTAGGCTGATCTGTTGGTTGGTTGATTTGATGCTTAACGTCCACGGTAAACAGCTATGGTCATGTCGGGACGGTCAGTTAACCTAACCACACTATTCCTGGGCAGGCTTAGACCTCCTAAGCGGTTAACCAGTACTAAGTGCACATACTTTCGCCAGTAACTGATAATTGTCCTTCTTGAATCAGCGGAAGGAGAAACGAAAGTATGTGGCCAGAAGGCTGATCTGAGTCTGCGCTGGGCGCACATGTCTCTTTGTTCGTTTTCTCGTGTCTCAGCTCATTTTTCTTATTTCTATAAGGTAACATATGTTGAGACACATCATTAGAACTGTCTCGGCGAGTCAGTTCTAATATGTCTCAATATATGTTTTTATGAAGAAATATGAATTATCCCAGTTACCCCTTCTTATCTGGAGCACAGGTCTAATACAGTGGACTCGACAGTATCGGATCATCGACAGTATCGGATCACTCTTAGGTTATCAACCATTTTTCTCACAAATGAAGCAAACATTTTTTACTATTATATAACAGTCATCAAGTTCGACCAATGGCAAAGTGCAGGGTGAAAATTCGATCGAAATCTGCGGCTGAGAAACAAATCAAAGTTGTTGAAAAGCTTGGCCCCACTTCAGCGGCGCTTGCATTTTGCCTGTTGCTCGTTACCCCCAAGATAGATTTCGGTTATTTAAACTATTCTATCATTTGGCGATTGAAACCAATTTTGCTTTGTAATGTGTCCTGGCATCCTTAAAATTGCAGGCAGTCATTATTTTTGTGACATCCCAGTATTTGATGAAACTAAAGACTTGAAAAGTGAGGCACCGATGTGCGACAGTAACGGATCATTATATAATTTGAACTGAAATACAGGCCTCAGCTGGAAACTGCATGTTGGATGTATGGTCTGATGCTGAAAACAAGTCATAAATCAACTACCTGAGTGGCTGCTGTGTCTTTTTTTTCAAAGAAAATCAGTTTAAAACTAAGACAACATCCTTTTTGTAAAATATCCCCCATCCCAAGTCCCACATTCTAGCGTATGATAATGAAGGTTATGCGTAGCACAACCAAGCTTCTGCTAAACATTCTGTTGAAACATTCGAGATCAGCTCGCATGAATGTGAACCCAATAATGACTGGCGTTCATCGGATGGACATCTGTACACTGTGTAGACTCAGATTAATGCCAGAGAACTCGTTGAATGACCATGTAGTGTTTATACACTGATTGCACTGAAATATCTTTAAGGCGGAAAATCATCGTAAATTTGTTGATCCTGGTCAGACACCACGGTCTTATCAGGGTCTACACTTTGCAAAGGCAGTTTATGATCTTTACTGTTTGAGTAGTTTCATGCTATGAGGCGCAGGGGATTACTGAGTTAAGAATTTTTGGCATGCTTGTAGTTTTGTATGCATTCAACTTTTATTTAACAGACAAAACCGTTGCTGGTGAAGGACCACATGAAAAATATCGTTGAAAGGCCGTAAAAGTTTCCTCAGAGTGTTTAATAGGTCCAACTGTTTATGCAGCAGAATTATTGAAGCTAAGAAGGTTGTCATATATTATATGTTATATGTTATATAAAATAATATCATATGATCTGATACTGTCGCACCTGATTCGTTACTGTCGCAGGACCCTACCGTAAGTCTGCATAGGTTATCTGCCCTTAAAGGAATAAATTTCGTAAATATTTTGACATGGATAGATAGAAGGGATATTTTGCAATTGTTTTGTGTCATAACATACATACTTTTAGCATTCATATACAACAAAACGGGAGTTTTATTGAACTTGATCCGATACTGTCGAGTCCACTGTAGGACCAAAAGTCTCAGTAGAAGATAGAGCATGGTTGGTTTGGTTTCAACAACATTTTTAGTCATTAAGTATATAACATTTTATATGGTATAGGATCTGATAAAAAGTTGTAACTTATATAAATCATCTGCTGGATTTAATTAACAATACTAGCAACATACATGAATGATGGACAGAAAACACGTAAACCACGTGCAAGATTTGAAAGTGTTATATAAGAAAAATGATAAAAATACTCTAACACTATGTCACAGTGCGCCTATAGAAGCACTGGAAAGTTGAGTTTTATTCTGCAACAATTCACTGCCATGGAGCGCGTGAGTCTAATTGCTGATGTCACTGCAATTACTGACGTAATTTTGTGACGTTTAGAGACGTTAGACGGTGTAACGACTCTTTTTCTTTTTATAATCGCCATAAAAACGTACATTTATCTTAGATACAGTTAAGAATATTGGCGGGAGCATGAGCGCGCTGGCAGAAAGGTTTCAATAAAAAGAATAGTTTTTCAGTGTTTAAGAGTGTTAGAATCGAAATAGTTCAGCTCTACCATTCTGAAACCCTGCAGTCTGATCATGCTGCCTGTAAAATTTGAGTACCATGGGTAAAGCAGTTCCATTTCAGTGGACTTAAATGCTATGGCTGACGTAAATTTTGAACGGAGGGATGGGCGAGCGGACGCATGGAAAACAGGACGCCTATATTGAACCTTGCTCAAGCAGGTGCGACAATATAATGGTTCGACCACAGTGGATTATGATGTCAAAGAACAGAGTCAAAATAAATGAAAATTTGCAGTTTCAAACAGAAAAAAGATATCAGCTCCTTTCACTGGTGAAAATATTTTGAGAAGTTCGCATAAAAATGTATAGCCTATGCGGTTAAATTTTGCCAAAACTAAATTTTCATTCACTGCTGACAGAATCCTCAAAATTCATGTTGCACATAGCTAAGATATACTTGATCATACTTCCTTGGAAGAACTGAGTGATAAATATAAATATTGATAATGAACAAACCTCAAATGCATTACATGTATAATAAATTTTACAGCTTGTGTTTGTTGCGCCTATTTCCTAAGACACCCACCCAAGGTTAGTCAAGTGTTTTTAAGTGCAACACAGTGTTGTAGCCTCTGTAATTATTTTATAAAGCATGGTTCAGCCACCTGTAAGATAAGATAATCCAAGAGCTTTATCGAACATACATGCGGATACACATACTTCAACTTACTCAAACCGGTTTCTGCACAATTCCAGTTATAGACATGCTAAAGCGTATAATGGTATAAAATAAAGTAAGACAGTAAAAAGTTTTGAGGACAATCCCGGACAAAAAAATCTTTCCTTTAAGCGAAGATCCCTTTCTGCTTCGTAATAAGGGGAAGCAAACATGAAGCCACAAAAGCTGCAACCCCTACCCACACCCCCTCTTTAAAAATGGCGAATAAAGAGAGCAAGGGCATACTATTTCAAAGCTACCATAAAATACTTCTCTTAGGGTAGAGTCGGGTAACTTCGGACAAGGGGGTAGCTTCGGACATGAGGGTAAATTCGGACATACATGTGCCAGTGCAAACAGTGAAAATCAGGATTTTCACTGTTTAGCCAGTTATTTTTGTTTTAGTTCCAAACAACTGATATATATAGGAAACAATGTCACTATCCGAATTTACCCGCTGTCCGAATCTACCATAAACTACTCCTCTTATCTGGAGCTCTGGTGAGTACATGTAAGGTGCTTCACCAGAGTCTCGTAAATAAACATGTAATGCAATGACGCGAGAAAACCAACAATGTGGCATGTGCGCCCAGTGAAGACTCAGATCAGCCTGGACAGCGGCAAAATCTGATAAGAGTTTTCACTGTGCGCTTAAATGGAAGCTAAGGATTTAAGCTAGCTCCACTCGGACAGCGAAGACTGATCAGACTGGGCGGATGTCCAGGCTGATTTGAATCTTCGCTGGACGCACACGCCACTTTGTTGGTTTTCTCGTGTCGCGGCTCAAATGTACTTGAAGCCTACGTCAAGTCAAAGACACAGTCAAAGTCAAGGAAACTCAGGTCACACGTGTGACATACATGAGTCAACACATACATATGCCCATACATGTAACATAAACATTGAATATTAAACCAAACCACTTTCGCTGCTAGAATGACCACCCCAACAGGCACACGACGTCCCAACGACGCCGCACCAACGGCGATTCGTTTAGTTGCCTTGCAAAAGCTTTTTCGCAGGAGCCGCAGTCACCTGGGTCAGGTGTATAAATGCGACTCCTGCAGAAAAACTTTTGCAGTGCTGACGGCGAGGAAACTAATTTTCAGGGAAAGCATGTTTTTGGTTTCGTTTTTGCATCCCCTCCCAATGGAGATGAACATTAAAAGGAAAGAATTTGCAAATTCTTTCCTTTAAATGTTGATTCCCTTCTAAAATTGCATGTTCGTCCGGGGAAGCAAACAGGAATTCCCAAAAAGCTGACCCCTCTTTGAAAAATGGAGGATAAAAATAGAAGTGTATTTAACTACTTCAAAGCAATCATAAACTGCCTATTCCTCTTATCG